>CM040633.1:55698586-55894864 GCA_022818045.1 Neotoxoptera formosana
CAATTATAGTTATCGATACTTCGAAACATTCCCACTTGAAATAATGAAATTACCGCAAGAAAAAAAAACTCAGAACATACAAATCTATACTACTCCCCCCCCCAAAAAAAATAATATATATGTAATTTGCGCCACACAAAACTAAATAAAAGGGCATTAAGTAATCTGAGCCATCGTGCACCTACAAAAATTGTAATTTGCGACATTGTTCACCTTATTAAAAAATTGTAATTTTCGACTCTTTAAAATAACTAAATAATTTTTTTTTTAATACATTACCATACTGTGTATCGTGTTATATCATGGTCCGAAGGCAAAATAAACAACCAATCACGGGCGAAGTCGTGACGGGTCGGCTAGTATATTATATTATTTATTTATTTATGTGTAGTTGAAATGAAATTGAGTTAAACAATGTTCTATTTATCCGATTTTTCTCAAGTTTATATCATTAATATCACATTAAATATTCAATTATGACGAATATCAATATTAATTATAAAATTGAATTTTTCAAGTTTTTTGGTGGTTATAAGCTATTTTTGAGATACATCAGAATGTTGAAATTGAGTTAAACAATGTTCTATCTTTGTAATTAAATTAGCTCTTTCTGATTATGATGATGATTTAATTGCCCATATAATTAAAAATATATTTAATTGACTATATTGGTAATAAAATTAAAAAAATTATTATTTTGTCGGTCAACTTTCTCAGCATAGTTTTTACTACCACAATAAGATACCTACGGATATCAAATTACAATTAGCAATAATAAATTAATTTAATAAGTAATTAAACATTTATTTTATAAGACCATGACGATATTATAAAATTATTAATATTTTAGTCAAGCATTATTATTATTTACTTATATATTAGGTTTTTCTGATTTTTGAAATCTAACTTACCATAATCAACGATGTTTTTTATATCTAAATACCGCAAATGAGGGTTCGGTATAAGGTAAGTCGTATGTAGTTTTGCAAATACACATGCTATAAATTATGTAATTCCAAGTATTTCACGTGGTGTGGGGGGGCTGGGGACACGTGCAAATTCGGAAAACGGGTTTTGCGAACCAAGGGATGACGATAGAGTTTTGGGATCGACCGTGCAAATACATACTGATTACATGCTAAATATTGGCCTGGAAAAGATTTTGCAATTCCAAGTATTTCGAATGGTGGAGGGGGGGGGGTCTTGGGACACGTGTAAAATAGGAAAACGGATTTTTCGAACCAACGGATGACGATAGAGTTGTGGGACCAACTGTGCAAATACATGGTTTTCATAGATTGGGGGAGGGGGTCGGAGTAACGTGTCTACAGTCCCTCACCTATTTTTTGATAGGACGTTACATTAAAACGCATGCAAATTCCAAAAGTTAGCATGCAAATATATGCTAATTACATGCTAAATATTTGCCAAAAAAAAAATTTGAAAATTCCAATGTGGGGGAGCTGGGAACACGTGCGTATAATTATAATAATATTGACGTGTAAGGAAGATGTTTTCATAACAAATTAAACAAAACAGTTTCTATAGTATTTTTCCTTATGCACACTATCAATTAAGGGCATTGAACAGTTCAGTATATTTGATCTTTGGAAATGACTTATTGAAAATGAATTAATTCATGTATTTCCCAATTTATATATTGTACTTGAAATGTATTTGTACCGAATTCAAGCTGTTCAGCAATCAGTGGCGCCGAACATACTTCTCAGGAGAGGCGGTTGCCCTCGAATTATACGATGCGGTAGATGGGTCCGTGGGTGGGTGTGTTGGTGGTTGATCAGGATAGTCTGGTGATGTTTCATATTGTTTAATTATAGATGAGTGTGTCATTGTTGGATTCACTCATAACGATTTCAACACAGATGCAATCTGCAACCTGCAATCAACACAGATGACGTTATCAAATGCTTTATTTTATCATATAGTCCATGAATCATAATACGAAATATGCATCATAGGTACAGTCATATAGTACATTTGGGAATAACAAACGTCAATTATTGTTAAATCACCAAGCCGGGAAAATAATTTAAAAAAAGATTTTATACTTGATTCGTTTGTAATTTATCAATTAATTTTATACATGAATAGTTTGTACATTTTCATGAATTTAATTATTTTTGTAAAAGTTGGAAATTCAAATGCTTATAAATAAAAAATCGTGCTTATGTATCTTTAATATTATTAAATATTATCTACAATCACAACTTATGAAGAACCTTGCACTATTTCTAACATATTTACATTCTTGAAATGTATGACTATTCAAGTATTCAACTTATGGTGATTGCAAGGAGCGTGGGGGTGAAGTCGCATCACCCATATTTTCATATTTATAACTCTGGGCGGGTATCACTGCAAGTGTGTAGTAGCCCCTCCTATTAAATTTTAGTTCGTCACCACTCGTTCAGCCGAAAGAGCTTTCTCAAAAACTGAATACAGTCAAGAACAAATACAGATCAACCTTAAACTATTTGTAATAAATAAACCAAGACAATTTGACTGTGCTTATGATACACGGGCATCTAAGAACGACATTGTTCAAACAATTAATAATAAAAAAGTTGTTGAAGAATTTCGCCAAACAAAAGCACGGAAATAGCTTGTAAATTGAAATTTATAAATAGTAAAAATAAATAATTTTATATAATGATTTTATATATTAGTAGGAATACGGCATATTATCCATGTTTTTACAAATAGATTTATAACAAAAAATACAAATCTTTGGCGTAGGTCGCGATGTTTTTCACGAGCCCGATATTCCGATTTAACTTACTTGCGCACCTCGCACGGGGTCCTCAATCCACCACAACTCACAAGGTGCAGATTGTCTACCCGAAAATATATTGCTCGCATTTTTTCCGCGATCCGACGCTATTATAGTTGCGTGTAAATAACTCGAGGTTATTTTTAACTCAATCTTTTTCTAGGGAAACATCGGGACATCTATATATATTATATAATTATAAATGTATAAAAGTGAAATCGGAATCTTTGTCGAGGGTTGGCTTCGAAACTACACGATGTTCAATCGTCGCGCAGTTTTTTTCAAAATTAAAAAGAACATCACACAGCAGGTTTTAGGCATATACAATATTTAGTCCGATAAAGTTAATAAAATAATAATTATAAAGTTATTATTATTTAAAACAAACGCGTAAATTGGACAAAAGGGTCCAAACTATAAAATACATGTCGTTGACATGACAACCAATAAAGATACTTATTTCACTAATGTTATATCTACCCGTTGAGATTTCAATACAACAGTGCAATAATATTATTGAATATTATTCTGTGTCATTGCGTTATTTTGTTTTCGTTTGTTTCGATTAGTTTTAGTTACTATTAGTTACTTTTAGCTAGTATATATCTTAATATATAAAACCGAAAATTGAAACCTTTGATGCTAATGTTCTCGGAAACTACTCAACAGATTTGCTTGATTTTTTTTTTTTGATGAAAGATTATATGACGGAGAAGGATTCTATCGAAAAAAAGTATATTTAAGTATAATTTAAAGAGGTGCTCACACAAGGATTTTGAAATTCATGATGAAAATCGAAAATTTGTATTTTGTCTATAAATGGTTGCTATTGGTTACAATTATATTAGTTATCAGTTACAGTAACAGTTTTTCCTACGTACATATTATACCCTGAAAATTCTGGAAAAACTGAAAGTGCTATTTTTGATGAGATATATATATATATGAATAATCTCTGATTATTTATATTAGGGTTACCAATGGTTACATAATATTATCTTAAAACTATTATAATATTAGTAGGCATATGGCATATACATATTTTTACAAATGAATTTATAAGAAAAAACAAATCTTTGGCACAAGCCGCCATTGCGATGTTTTTCGTGTGCCTATAATATTCTGATATCACTTGCTTACTTATTTCATCTTTGACTCGGGCAACGCCGGGCGGGACAGCTGGCAGTATATTATACAAATGAACATAATATGTACACCGGCCAGATATACTTAAAAATATTATAAAGCCAGTGTTGGGGAAGTTACTGTTTTTCGGTAATTAAATTACATTACTAATTCCTTATCAAAATTGGAACTAAATTATTTTTGAGTTACTTTTTTTTTATTTGGTCAAGTTATATTTCTTTTGAGTTTAAAAAGTAACTCAATTACAATAGAAGTTACTTTTTTTCAAAAATATCACTGGAGCTTAATATAATCATGTGTTCAATACGACAATACATAAACTAAATATTAAATAATGACAATCAACAATATGAAATTATTGATAAATACTCATTTTGCTACATATTAAATATTTAATTTGTTTTTCAAATTTATTTTAAACAGAAGTGCATTTTCAAAATTACAGTCACTAATTTTGATGGCAAGGGGTTGTTTGTTCGAAAATTATGTGTACGAACTACAAATGAATATGTACGAATGAAAAGTGTTCGAATTTTATATGTTAGAAAATTTAAATGTTCGAATATTATGTGTGAATGAGTGTATCTGTATTAAAAGTGTTCGAATGTTATCTGTTAGAAAGTTTAAATGTTCGAATATTATTTTTATTGTGGAATCAACAAAATGTAATTTTTCGGTATAAAAATTATTTAATATTAAAATTATTTATTATTATTATTATTATTATTTATTATTATTAATCTTAACTATACAATTAAATATGATATTATATTATCTAAAAAAAAAATGTTTTAGAAAGATAAATCATAAGCAATTCCCCTTAAAAATTCTAAAATATTAAAATCAGCGTTCTCAGCATTGTTTTTATAGCTTAGAACAAGATTTTTGATACGTTCTTCTTGTTGTTGTTTGGACTCTTTGAACTTTTTTGGAAACCTGTTAACTGTTTTGAATCAACTGTTTGGTCGAACTTTCAATGTTCCGATACGAATAAAATGTAATCTCGATTATCCGATATCGTTATAGTCATTGGAATGATGATTGGAATACACTCACTTCTATATATACATTTAATATGGCTGGTTTATCGCGCGATCATAAAAGTATATCTATTATCTATGGTTATTAACAAATTATTAGGTGAATAATCCGTAATATATCTGTGACTATGAACGATATTCGTATAATGTTATTATGTTCAAACAGGAAAATATAACATTCGTACATAATACTATTCGAACACAATTCCATTCGAACAGATTTGTTCGAACACTCTTCATTCGAAAACAATTCATTCGAAAACAATTCATTCGAACACTCGACTAGTTCCCAATTTTGATCGCTTTTTAGTGCATGTATTAAACCAAATAAAGTAACGAGTAATTAAGTAATAATTACTACAAAAAAAGTATCTCAAATAACATATAACTTACTTACAATAAAATGTAATTAATAATTACCATCTAATTTCTTTATAGTAACTTGTAACCATTAAGTTAAGTTACTCTCCAACACTGTATTAAGCCATACTTATATTATAAGCCCATAGCTCATGACATTAACGTGTGGGTACTTGCCGGTTTCCACGCAATATAATACATAGACAATATATTTAACAAATCGACCACCACCGACCCCGAAAATCAACGGAACCAGCAAAAAAAAACTGCCTTGCCACGCCGCACTGAAGCCTGTCTTGTGCATACCGCGAGCACCCTATGCCGACGACGCTGAGCGCACACTCTTCAAGTGTGAAAATCAAATTTCGGACAACTAGTTTGTGAGTTGTACTACAGTAGTTATAAGTATTCAAAGTTAAGATTATCGGCGTTGTGGTGGTCCGACATTTCGAACGTGGTATATTTCCTGTTCGTATTCATATACTATTCAAATAATTACGACTTTAAAACAATACTCGTCCAAACTTCGATTTTTTGTCATCAAAGTGCTAAAACAAAATAAATGCTCTGCATCAGATCAAGGAATTAAAAATGCAAGTTTTAAAGGTTATAAGGATAAGATTACGATCGGAGCAACGCCAGGTAATGGCACAATATTACTGCAGTTGCTGTATAGTAGGCTAGGGTGACCATACGTCTTGTTTTATACAGGATTGTCCTTTATTTCGGCTTTGTGTCCTGTTGTCCCGGCAAACTTCTCTCAGGACGCGTTTTGTCCCGTAATTTCAAGTCTGTCCCATATTAAACCGTTTTTTGCCATACTTACTGTTAATTTATAATTTTTGAAATTTATTTTATAAAAAAATGGTATTTTTCAGTTGTATTTTTGGATTTTTGTTTTTACCTATTGTTGCATCACATTATTTTCGGCGACGTATACCGTATACGATTAAAAATCAACAACAAAACAAATATATACCTAATAAATACTTATTAATTTAAATTTAAAAATATTAAGTAGAATATTTTCGTCCTGTATTTGATTTTTTTAAATATGGTCACCCTATAGTAGGCGCGATATACGATAATATATAATATTAAAACATTGAAAACCCGTTCGCGAATATTATTACGTTACATTTATTTCGTTCACATAACTCTACAGTACAATATAAGTATTCAATATGACTCGTGTCTACATAGTACTATTATATTATATCCTTATACATCATATAAACATAGGCTCGGTAATATTTATATTTTAGTTTTTATATTATAAATATAATAATAATATATACAACGTAACGATAATAGTATAGTTTTTACAAGCACGCGGCACCTAGCTGGCGGGAACCAGTATTATAGTAATAAATTATATTAATTTATTATTACGTTATTTTTTTTCTTTCGTTTTTTTTTACATCTAGACACATATTATTATAGTTTATTACAACACATACAGATCGTCAAAAAATTAATATAATCGTTAAAATATCGGTTGTTATTGTACGCTTAATTCTATATATTATTAAAATGTCGAGCATTGAGACGCGAAACAATATAATAATTAATAATAATATATTATAATAAAAATAATACACTATACAGTCGTCGTTGGGAATATTATTATTATTATTATTATTATTATGGTATGTATTCAGTTCTGATATTCTAATCGTGCGCTTATAATATACCTATAATAATAATATGTATATTATAATAGAATACTCATTACAAATTAATAGGTCCGTCATTATAATATTCATCATTAAATTATCACAGTAAAAATAAAAATAATAATATTAATAGTAATAGAAGAGGATATCGTTACGATAATATAATATTTTTATGATTTAGTTTATGCGGCTCGATAATAGGTACCTATATTATTGTAAACGTATCAAAAATTAATAGAAAAACGAAGTTAAAAACGAGTCTCTGACATGACGAAAAACGCGTTTGTTGGAATGAACGAGAAACAATCCGCTCGCGATCAAATCGGGTACGTCCTATCATATAATAATATTGATAACAAAATATACTGTACACAAATTTAGGTAGTATTCGAGTGTAAAAAATTGGTTGGTTTTCCGTTTAATAGAAATGTTTATTGAAATTGTTCGTGGAGATTGTCTTAAAACGATATCAAAATTATTACAATAAATATTATAGTTATAATAATATGTACGCTAAGGGTAGGTGGCGGAAAGCGTATGGTTTTCGGTAAAAAAAAAAACACGCGTTTGAGCTCTGCACAGTCTGTACTTTTACAAATAATATATTGTACACATAATTGTATTTCGATTATCAATTAAAATAATTAAAATGTACGTATTAAAACAATGAGCTGGGTTTTTTCCGGCCAAAACGTGTGATGTGTGTCTAACGAAACGTAAAATAAACTAATTTACATAAATAAAATAGAATCTATCACAACAACATCTCGATATATAAAAGAAAAAAAAATAATAATTAAACAAAAAGGAACTATATCATAAAATTAATACCAATCGAGTTTACAAATAAATAACAATTAATTATGTACATTATTTTTTTTTTTTTTACAAGAACACAATAATTAAAAAGAAATCGATTACGTATTGTATGCATATTATATACTTAGTGTACATTGGTAAATAACGAAAAAAGAGTTATACAATACCGATTGATTACATTTTATATTTACACATATCTGTATAACGCATATAGGTGCCTACATTAGGTTGCACATCTACGCATAACAATAAGGTATAAAAAAAAATTCGAGCGAACGGTTTTCATATGTACAAAAAGGTCAAGGTAAACACTCAAAACGTTTTGATTTGTTCGGTTGCGATTTTGTCGACTGTGAAGCGTCGAATTGACGTTTGACGATTTTTGGGCGGTCTTCACAAGCCTCCGTCACTGTCGTCATCGGGGGCAGGTGCTGGTGCGGTGACCTGTGTGATCATAGCATTACATTAAAATATAGTTTATTGCATCTTTCGAATTGTATACATAAAGTATCTAATCGGTTTAAGAGAACGTCACGCAACCATTTTAATTGTTGTCTGTGTAAAACTTTTTACGCGTAAAAGAAACACATTGCCTACATTCATGCGGTCGAGAATCCAGATCATCGATACACGCGATACAGAAGATAATATTTGCTGTGCCAAAGCGCGTTTATTTTTTTAATATTAAAAAGCCGTTTTAAGTTTGAAAAATATAGTAATAACAGATTTTAAGACAATAATAACTTTTAGAAACGTGCTAAATACGCCAGCGTATATTTTTAAGGGATTTTTTATTTTAAATTTAAATTAATTTTTATAGTGTGAAAAGTTTATAATGTTCGGTTAGCCCGAGATAATTGGTTCTACCACGGACCAAAAACAGTATTTTACAATACTGTACGAGTGAATGTCCATCTAAAATTCTATAGTGGATCTTTTAGTAGCTAATATCAACACGAGTATTATATATCCACTAGTGAAGATCGTAGGCATAATAGTTCACAATCATACTTACAACGCTTGGTCGCGAGTGGCATCATCACTTGCGTCCAACAGCCGTCGACGACGACGACGTCTGAAGCACAATCGGACACGGTACGTCCGTCGCTTCGGCGTACAGACAAGAAGATTCGCTGCACGAGCAACCACTGCTGCAACTTGCCTTGTCGTCAGCTCCTGCGACATTGACGCCTCTCCCTCTATTGTCGTCGTCGTCGTCATCGTCTTCGTCACACCATCCACGATCCCGATGCCATTGTTCTGAAAACCCGAATCACATTATTGATACAATTATTTATATTAATTTATAACTAGGTGTCCCGCCCGGCGCCAAAGAATTGTTTTTTTTTTTATAAATATTTTTGTAAGAAAACGTGTACGCCATATTTCTTCTAATTAGAATAGTAATATAAGGAGATGGCTGATAAGGTACCCGACCTCGCGACCATCACAACAATCCACTATCCAACAATCACTAAATTACCGACAAATGACATCAAACAAAAAATATACGCGATGTAGCAAAATAATTGGGACTCTATTCCGTACTCTAATAGCACTCAAGACTATTAGAAAAAATCCAAAAAAATGGCTCTTTCTTGAACGTTTCAATAGACGACAGGGAGCTGTCCATACAAGAGTCATAATCGGACACTCCTTAGCAATTTATTTAATCTATTCTCATCAGCGAAAATTCTCCACCCATATGCGACAAATGTCAATTTGTAATTTAACTGTATATTAAGTGATTAAATTAATTAGAAAACTAACAATTTATTTTTTTAAATAGATAGCTGTAGTAATTCCCACCTTTGATAACACATGTGTATTGTGTATGATTGTACGAGTAGTTTAGAGCAGTATGTACCTACCTATCTATTATATTGGCGGTATAAAATGCACGATGCCGATGAAGGTCGTAAAAGTAATTTTGGGCTTTCGATTATCGCAATAATTCCCAGTCCTTTTTATTGTCTATACGTAATACCGATGGTCTCTTGGGTACCGTACATTGGGTCTTGGAAAACAATATACGCTCGTCCAATAACCGTGTGTATAATGGTCCCCCGATATAAGTATACAGGTCGATTCTTTTATCGCAAAGTGCAAACCAGACAATATCTCGGGAAATAAACTTCGTTATTTATTTTAAACGTTTGAAAACATATTATACTGTTTAACGTTGTTCTACGCGGTTATTGTTATTTGTTCTTGATATTTAAAAATTCCTTGTATTTCCTGAGATATTGTCTTGTTTGCGATAGAATAATCACTCTATACATACGGGAAACAATAGGTCCGATGGGATAAACTAATAAAAATGTGCTCACTATTCACGAGGGGAGCCGTGAATATAGGATAAACCAGAGTTTCACCTCGACGTGGACAAGCGACACTACTATCATATTATTGTTAATGGTAGTCATCTGTTAAAGAACTGATAAGATCAGGAATGGTGAGATAAATGGACTAAATTGTCTATACTAAACAAAAATCTGATACCGATCGAAAAGTTAAAGGAACGAAACAGCCAAGATCCACGGGTGATCTGTACTAAATCGGGTTGAGAATTATGAACCAGATGGTTGCTGTGGATACATTATTTTATAGTATGCACAATAATAGGGACTTAAAGATAGTCCAACTTGTGATTGAAGCAACCAAGGGCAAACCATAAATCGTATTATCATGGAATACCGGGCGAGGGAATTTAGTCAGGGCATCGAGGGAATTCGAGCAATAATACCAGCAAAGATAATATAATGGATCAAGGGTATTAAGACGTTCACTTTTAACTTAATAACTTATTTATAATATTGTTGTTACCATTAAATACTATATTTGTTGATATTATATTACTTTAACTGTCGTTATTGTTGTTTTTATTAGTTTATTTATTACCATCAATCTAAGTAGGTATATACTATATAGTATATACCATTGTTATTTATTTATTTACTGGTCCAAAGCCCAATGAAATAAGAAAATATATAAGTTATAATACAGACAAAGTGTTATAAAATTATTTATTTTACTGTTATTATAACGTTGATTTGTTTGAAAATCTTGTGTTTTTCAACATTATTAAATTGTATTTTTTTTACATTGTGAACAAATTCTTTCAATTTTTAATTAAAAAGATGACTCATTTATTTTTTTATAAAAAACGCCAAAAGAACGAATTCTATCTCAAAAATAAAAAATAAAAGAACAACAAAACTGAACGAATTCCTTCTATTTTAAAAAAGGATGATGAATGAAACTGATTCCTTTTCATACGGAACGTGCCACAACAATGGTTATACCCATCGTAATTCGGCGTAGATTATATATTTCTGGTGATGGGATGTGGAGCAGGAGGGCTAAGTCTATTTTGCTGAAGTTAAATACATATCTATGCTTGTTATCGGAATGCTTACCGGAATGATGTTTGTACGGGAGACCCGGCAAGGTGGACTGCATGCAACGGTCTATGCTGTTCCCCTCGGAACAACAAGTGTTGTACTGCTGTGGTTGTTCTTCGGGCGTCCGTTTGTTGCACAGGGGCAGGGGAGGTGGTGGCTGCTGCTGCTGTTGCTGTTGCACCGGCTGATTGACGTGGCCGTACAAGAGTGAAGCGCTCTCGTATTCGTAATCGGAATGCATGCGGTTCCGCGACGCGCCATATTTGTTGGACGACCGGTCCAGTCCCTGGCACGAAGACACGTTACACATGGAAGGATGAGACGAGTTCGGTACCTGTTCACAACAAAAGTAAGATATGAGAAGTGAGACGTGAATCTAGTATAACTGCAACGCGCAAGGAAAAACCATTCGTGTGTGCAGCGGCGGAAATGTGCTACAAAGGTATAGCTTTAGTGATAGAAACCAAAAACCACTCTTTTGTACTTGGGACATCGGAGGACACTAAATGTCTAAAACTACCACCGTTAACGAGACAAATGCTTGAAATTGGTTAAAACTATACTCTATTCCAAATAAAAACGGTAGTCGGCGGCCAACTTATCTTCAAGGGCGTGGCAATACTACATATGGATATAGTTGACTCGGTGGGACCAACGGGTGTTGCCTGACTTTTTCCCGACGAAAACTGGTCGACACCGATTACCGTTCTTTTTTGGGATAGAGTAGGGTTCTTTATAGTGAATTATTAATAATTTCAGCAATTAAACTATTTTTCTTATTGACTTATTCTTTAGATATTTAAGTATTTATTGTTTAACATGAGCTCAATGATAATTGAAATAGTTTAAAATGGAAAAATTATTTTTAATTTCAGTTCTAAATATGAGAGATTCTTATTTTTATATTTTAACATAGACACAAAATCAACTGTTTACAAATCTTCTTAAAAGAAATTATGAATTATGAAATAATTAAAATATGTGAAGTTCATATATACCTATACATAACGCCATATTTTAAATTATATATTAGGTAACAATTTTATAAATATATTTATTTTTCATGGAATCATGGCACATTGTTGTTCTTAAATACAAATAGTTCTTTAAATAATTAAAGCATAACCTTTTTGTTTATTCTTTAAAATTTACTTTAAAATAATACTTAACTAAAACGATAAAAAAACTTTGTAATTACTGTGAAATGTGAGGATAGGACGGTATGTGTTTAAGCTAGTTTTTACTAAGAATGTCTATGGTATGAATTATGATGTATCTATACTTTTAGTCTTTGGGAAAAGGCTGGAAATACTTAAATAAAAAGTACCTACTACATTTTAAATTTATTGCATCTATTTACTATAAGAAAATGTAAATATTTTTCATCGGAGAGGAAGTACCTCAAATATTTATAATTAAGTTTTATTTAAAAAAGAAAATTCATTATTATTATTAATATTAAAAAACCATCGTTACTGGTGTCCATAACCCCGATAGCAGTCGTGAACGGTCGTATTTTAAAACTGTTTACAACTTAGAATATTACCAAACAAAGATTAGGTGTGTAAGACAAAAAAACAATTTATCAGGTGACAAATTTCGAAACTAACACTTAGTATAAATTATTGTACTCTATAAAATGCAGTGACGAGCAGTTACCGGAGGTGGTTGTGTGGAAGGCGGTGGATTGAATCTGTGTTCGTTGCTCTGGTTGCCAGTGTAGATCCATGCGGGCGTGTAGCCGTTGCAACTGCCGGCCAAGGACTTGCTGGAAAGGATGTGTGACTGTTTTGAGAAACTTCCAGCGTGCATACGACGACTTGCTTGTGGACTGCCACCGTTGGACTATATGAGGATGGAAAATAAATGTATATTATTATGTCAGTCACTACTTTTAAACAATCAATAAAAACAAAAAAGTAATTCTGAGCCACACTCGAATACTCAATTAAAAATTCAATATCTTAAAAAAAACAATAACAGTGAAATAAATGTAATTGCTTAGAGTTATTCAAAATGTAATTCTATTTAATTTAATAAATCGGTATAATAAAGTAAATAATAATTAATTTAGAGTTTCAAGTCTCTCAAGGTCTCGCATTCGTATTTTTTAAATTATAATAAAAAAACGAAGTTGGTTTTATGAAAAACGGCCGTGTCGTAAATTGGGGCGTTGCACGCGCATATGAAATGGTAGAAGCTAAAAAAAATAACCACGTTTAAGTATAAAATCAACATCACTCTTTTTAATACCGAAAATCATCACAGACATAAAAAATTCAAAATAAAACAGAATCTAAAAAACACCAATGAGAAGGACGTAATAAATCGACCGTGTAACCGAGAGAGTGTGACGAACTAACTAAGATCACATACCTGAGACGTTTTCCGCATAGAATCGGTCGGCGGGTGTTGAGGGGGCGGTGGGAGGAACTCGTTCCAATTCGGGGGCGGCGCTTGATTGATCGGATAGACTGGCGGTTTCCGCTTGTGATTGTTGAAGTCCATGTTTTCGTCTTAAAAATGAAGGGGAAAAAAGGATTAGTTCATTGAAAAGAAATCGACGCAGTAATTAAAGCTGCAAATTATGTGGCGCTTACCGAGATAATGGTTGTTGGGCGCGACCACTTGTTCGTGACAGCGTTCGTGGCACGAACCGTTGGAGCTCAGTGTTTTGGTTTCGGACGAGCTGCTAGCGGCCCCGAAGAGATGTGTAGACTCCTATTAACATGTGATCCATAAATCAAATGTTAAATAATTTGTAGTCGTAACTTACAGATTTTGTAATTGTGTGGGTGTTTAAAATGTAGAAATCAGTTAAAGATTTTGGAAAACAACAAAAAGATATATTATAATTGTATATAATTAATGAATGAAAAGTATAGCATGTTATAGCTGTTTAGAATTTTATTATATCTACATACGCACTATAAACAAAACACAAAGTTCAAATTTTAAGAGGAAATTCGTCAAATTTGCTGTAGGTATAGGTAGTGGTTTTCGAAGAAACGATAATGATAGGACAGAAATATACCATTAAATTGAAACAAGACGTTCCGAAAATATCGATCGTCGGTGGTAAGTGTTTATACAGGGGTCGACCCTTTTAGGCATCGGGCCACTTGTTATTTTTAAAAAATCTCGAAAGCCGCATTTGTAATAAGAACGTGTATGCTAAACGATTAAAAATGCTCTAAGAAAAATACATGCTTTTATAATCGAAACGTGTTCGCGGGTGCCTAAGGCAAAGACGATAATAGGTGGACCGCGGCTTGAAAACCCATATGGTTTAATGCTCATTTCGCCGTGCACGAAAAAAACTTACATTGCAATCGTCTCGGTTCAGCAGAGTAGTGGTGGCGTACGGCGTCGGGTTGGACATCATGTCTTTTCGCGGGTTGTAGAACGTCGACAAGTTCCGGGTGTCCACCTCAGCGTAGTCCGCGCAGGTCGTCTCCCTGCCGATGCCGTTCAACAGTTTGGACTCGGGGTCCTTCTCCCCGTTGCGCCAACCGCGGTCGATCCACAGGGCCTCCTTGCCGCCGGCGCTCAACATGCTCAACTGCGACAGGTCGCCACTGACCACCGGCACTGTAACGGTACAATATATCGAAGGCGTTATAACACACGTGCGCACAATGCATGTTTTTTTTATAATATACCGCGGTATACGTACAGCATTATGTGTACCTATCGGCGCAGTTAGTTCTAATTAATATAATAATAATAATATCATGTTTACCGTTGAAGTGGCCCAGCTGTTTGCCGGCGTTCTGTTTCCGCTTCAAGTACACGACCGTCACAATGACGCACGCCAACATGACGACCAGGGCCGCCAACAGCACGATGATCCACGCCTCGCCGTTGGTCGTAGACGAATACGCCCTGGCCGGGTACGCCGGGTCCATGACGATCGGCACCGGGGCGCTGTAGGGCCCGTACCCGCTGCGGGTGTACGCCTGCACCCGGGCCGTGAAGCTGCCGCCCACCGTCAAGTTGAGCAGAATCGTCGTGGTCGACGAGTTCAACAGATCTTGTACGGCGGCCTTTGTCGCGTTGTTGTTCTTCACTTGTATCTATAAAGGTAACACATCCGATAAAGGTAACACATTTCGACACATCCGATTATTAAGTATATAATATATATGTACATAGGTAGGCACCTATAATATGTAATAACGCTATATAGGTATTCTGTAACTCATAATATATCAGATCCACGTCCACGTGCAGCATCTTTTAAATACTTTTTTAAACGATTACTATTTCGGCGAATGTCTTTATGTAATAGTTGAATACTTTTTAAATACAAACACATTAAAATAAAATTCTGTTTACTAAATAATATAATATATTAATACCCCCTATTATAATAAACATATTATTAGATACATTTTTGAAATGAATCATTGCTACGCTTTAATAATAATTTATTTTGTTTGAAATGTTCGTCGGACATTCACACTAATGCGATCATTATGACGTATTCAATTGACATTCTAAGTCAAAACTCCCGAAATAATTACCAATAAAATAAAATAAAAACAAACCACGAGGAAAAAACAAATAAATATCTACAATAGTGCGTTCACTTACTTTATATCCCAACAGTACGCCGTTGACGTGCTGCGGTGGAGGTGCCGACCACCGTATGAACGCCGTAGTGGCGTTAACCATACCGGTCTGCACGTCTTCTGGAGCTGCAGAAGGAACTGTGATGGCAAAAAAAACAAATTAGAGAATTTTAAAATAAGGTCAGGTTGAGCCTTGGGCTTGTCACTTACCATCTTCGTTGGTTTGGACGACCATGGAGTTGGACGGTTGGCCTTCGACAGTCTTAAAGAACGGTACCAAGAAGAAATCGTACTTGTTGTACTTACGGAGGTTGGCCAGTGTGTACGACTTGGGCTCACCGTTATTCATCATTACCGTCATCATGTTATAAGTCTGCGAGCCACCTGATAAGTCTCTGAACCGTACGTGAATACCTTCTACCCATTCGGCATTGCTCAATACCTTTTATGTATGAATGGAAATGTAATTTATGTTAATTTTCTGTCGACAACACATCGGTATGTCAAAATATGCTTTACATACCTCCCATATGACTCGGACTGACGTAGATGTTACCGAATATAATTCCTTAAAGTCTATGACTTTAGTACCGAGCCGTTCGCGGGCTTCTTCCAGTGACTGTTGCGTGATGATCGTATTGGTCCCACCGGTTTTCACCATAGCGGACAATGCGCTTGGCACGCTCAAACCATGCGAGTTTTCGGCCCTCACCATAAACACGTACGATGCGTCCGGTTTAAGATTATCGACCTAAACACGTACACACATGTATTATGTTAAAATGAAAGTAAACTAACAATACTTCAAATTCCCGGTGACAAGAACGGCGAGAATTACGTAAATATTCAAACGATTTACAGCCATTTCATGAAGCAAAATTTGAAATATTGTTTGCAGGGCGCGTGTCAAATCTTTTCGAATTGGGAGCAGGCTGGCTAACCACCTATATCTGCCACGCTTAGCTAATATACTTACGACCATGATGTTGGTTGATATACGATGTGCGGCGACCACCCATCCGGTTTGCAGATCTGAGCTGTAATACTCAAGGGTGTACCCGATGATCGGAGAAGCACCAAGGTGTGGAGTGGGAAGGTGCCACGTGACCGTAACCGAGTTTCTGGTAACGTTTACGATGGTCGGCACTGACGGGGCCGCCGGGAACATAGCCGGGTCAGGCGCTCGATGGAGTCGTGTGCCCGGAGATTCTTCGACGCTCAGAGACGCTGACCAGGAAGTCTCACCGCTCTCCGAAGAAGCAGTGCACGTGTACAGACCAGAATCAGATACTTCGAGTTCTAAAAATATACACAAATAGGTCATATTTCGATCATAATTATGTATGTATATTATATTGTAGTCTGCGGTAACCTAGAGTGACTGTAATTTCACATAAGCTAGATTTAAAAACATTTTTAATTGTTTTTTTTGTCTTAACAAATGTACATGTTGTAGGTAGGCTTGTAGAAAACGAAAACTGCGACAGAGGTTTACACGCATAAGTTTATATATATTTTTTAACTTTTACTTCTGCAAAAAGCACGTTGAATAATAAATTATATGTGCCAGCCTTGAGTACAAAATGCTGATTACATAATATACATATATATGTATCAAACAAGTCATAATTATTTTAAAGATTCAATTTGAACAACACAAAAAACTTAGTTTGCAGAAAGAAAAAAATACAGTATTTGGTTTTACTTTCAGTGACATAGTTAAATATATAATTAATAAATACAACTGACGATTTTAGTTTGCTTATTTTGCATTTCAAAAGAATACTGGAACGAGGGACTTTTTCAAATGATATGATAAATAATACGCTAATATAATCAGAGTTGACGGTATTTCTGCTTTTACACTTAATCTTTATTAAGAAAAACAAATTTAAAAAAAATCCAGATTTCAGTTCAAAGGTACGACAGAAAGTTATTTCTTCTCCTTTAAGACTTCGAAGAAAAGTATAGGTATAATAAAAGCAGAGTAAATAATAATAATATTATTTTATTATTTATTTATACGAGTTCAAAAATAAAGTATAGAGTAGCTACTATATAAAAAGGGCTTTTCCCTTTTGTGTTTAAAGTCATAATAATAAAAGAAAAATTTCAATAAATAAAATCATGAATAGCGGTAACAGATTGTGCAATGTATTTATATGCGTGTGTCTGCTGTGTAACGTAGGTTTATTGTACATTTGTACGGTTTTAAAAATAAATGGTAATAAAAATATTATACTATTATTATTATGAAACTTTCGTACAATCTTAAACGCCCAAATCTTCTAATAACTTAGAGACTTACCGTCTATTTGTAGTGTACCCGACGATGTAATGGTCACTCTGGGATCATCTGGAGACAGATAATTTCCGTTTCTGTACCATTTTATGGTAGGCAATGGTATACCGGACGCCTGACATGGTAACGTGGCAGCCGATCTCGTGGCCAACGTTTGGTTGGTCGGTCCGATGTCGACGACGGGTGGAGGAACGTCTTGTACGGATGTGACCTGCGGATAGTGATCGGACCAATTATTGTAGTTGACGTTTATAGATAGTGCGAAAACGTGGCGCATTACAAAGCCGTAAACTGTATACGGGGTGATTCCACAAAACATGATCACCACCATATTTTGCTTTAATAGGGGTTTTATAGGTTTAATAACACGGAAACTAATCATACGAATTTCGATTTAGATGCATCTACAATTAAAAAAAAATAACGTGCTTAACAATTCACGTTAAAAGACGCAGGTTCTCAAAAAAAAAAAAATTAGATTTTTTTTTTTAACAATATTGTCCCCCAGACACAGAAAAAACACACATATTTGTAAAAAGCTAATACGCTTTGAATCTAAAACAATTATCGCTGTGAAACCAATACAATATAGATTACATCTGCTCAGAAACTAAAAAGAAAATTTTATCACCTCAGGCCACTACTTAAATTATATAAAAATGCTTGACATTTTAATATTTAAATAATAGTCTTTAATAGGTAACCGACTACTTAAAAATTCCAAAAATCAGAATTCGAGAGCAAATGCATTATTTATATTAAGGATACAAAGTGGATGAGCATACTCGGTGAATCACTCTGTGTGCTACAGGTACTTCGTGAATATTTACGATAAAGTAAAATATTTATAGATAATAGATTATCCCGGTGACTGCAGTAATATAATATAACGGGCTCGTAAACCGCGACCGCGGTAGTGTGTTAACAGACAACACGATTAGACTATTATAACAGTGTAGGTATACATACCTGCAAGAACGCTCTCCAAGTCACCGAACCGGCGACGGACAGCGCGGAACACACGAGGAAACCGGCGTCTTCTTTTTGAGCTCCCTGTATGCGAAGCGTGCCGTCCTGAGTCACGTGAAAATGCCCGTACGCGTTGCCGGGGAACATCAGCACCTGGGACCCTTCGCGCGACCAAAACACGGACGGCGGCGGGTTGCCTTGGGCCACGCAGTCGAAATTTGCAATTCCGTTGAGGCCCACTTTTTGGTCTTTGGGTCTGGACACAAATGTCGGCGGGGCTAGAACACGGGACGAGATTAACATATTATTATATAGGTATATGTTGGAGGTTTGCATATTTTACAATAATTCAAAACGGAACAATAGCGTGTTATTATGTGCGTATACAGCTCAGCGTGGCAGCTTGAGAATATATATATATATAACACACGATTTGAATGTGTACACTGCAGTATACCTATCGCTAAAAACAGTCTGTTTGAAGTGTACGAGAAATTTTGGAATAAAATATGACGATACTTGGAATGATTTTTTTCAACGAATTATAAATATTCAAAAATCGGATGTCACTTATATTATTCAGTTTTATCTTTGTGATTTATTTTTCTAGGTTTTACTCATTTTTTCAAAACAACAACAACTTTATTATTTTGAAGCGGTATATAATTTTCAGAGAATTCCAACAAACGAAACTGTTATCTTTACGTACTTTAAATTTGAAATATGCTAACAAATGAAAAATAGAAGTTTAAAGTTTTCATTTATAAATATTAAGGTGAAAAAATGTATTTTTTTTAACCTAGAAAAGATATTAGAGAAAATAATCGTCTTACGTTATAAACATAATATTTTGCACAATATACGATACACGCTAAGGTTAGGTTAGGTGTGCTTTTGCCATATTTTTCGTGTAATACACCGATACAAATTAACTAAATGTACTTAATTAATAAGTTAAAACGATAACTTATCGGTATATAAAATAACGGTCAACACTTACAGTGCACGGTCAATGATGCCTTGGCCTTCTCGGAACCCACGTCATTTTCGGCGTTACAAATATAGAGTCCTTCGTCCTGTGCTATCACGTTAATGATCCGCAGTGATTTGTTGTCCAATATCTGGGCTCGGCCGAAAGGCATTTTGTTACCATCGCGTTCCCAGTAGATGTTCGGTTTTGGATCGCCACCCACCTTGCACTCGAATTCAGCAGTCTGCCCGGTGTGCACTGTTACATCTTTGGGTTCGGCGTTTATGAATGGTTTCACTGTGAACATATTCGAAATGGCATGATCAAAACAGGTTACGAGTAAAAATTCCTATAATATTCGATTAAAAAATATTTGTCTCCTCTAAACTGCGGTATCTACAATTATTTTTATAATGTTTAGATGGTTTGTTTTTGAATAAACTGTAGGTATGTCATAATATTTTGTTCAACGGATAATTCAAAAACGTATTTTATTTTTGAAAATTATATAAAAAGAACATTTGAGATTGAGTTTTAAAAAATGAATAGGAAATACTTAAAGACGTAAAAAATATTGGATATATTCTGAATGCCCTCTATATAATCGAGATATAAATACGTTTAATCGTGCAACGGCTTTAGGCAAGTTGTACAGACGGCAGACGCTATAGTTAAAGGTTTGAAAATCGCACCCAAATCATTAACATCGTAATTATCAGTGCTAGAATTTCGGAGGCATTTTGGTTACTTAACAAAGTTGACAAATAACAGTTTATCTTGTTTTATAGAAGATTAAGCAACGCGAGTTACTCTGTAATAACTGTTAAAGTTGTTTTGGTCGGTTAGACCTTAACTTTGGGGCGTATTACAGGGATAAGTGTGTATTTAGTGGGTCGTAACCCGTTAATTTTAAAGGGATATTTATTATACAGTTAAACGATTTATGTATTTATAATTTATACAATGATCGGACCTGTTAGAACTTAAAACAAGCGTGTAATTAAATTTATATCTCAATGTGCAGGATTAAATTAGGATATTAAGATGTATTATTCATTAAATAACTGTATGCAAACTATACGAGAGAGATAAAATGACATCGAAAGCGTATTATTAATATTATAACATGTATCAATGACATTATAACGGCGTAATTAAAACAGGGGTAAAATGGTAAATACATAAACACATTTTTATATGCACACATAATAAACATTATCAAAATTACTTTTTTTTGTGTTAAAAATAAAAACGAATTTTACTTAATATTTTTTAACGACCTTAGATATTTATGTTGTGTAATTAAAGTATAACTATACATAGCTCTGCAGCAGTAATGTAGTCCATATTATGAGTATTGGGACAATATACACCGACGGACAAACAAAGTATGTGTCAGAAGTAATATAATAATTATTATATAATAAGCGCAGTGCAGAACGTAATTTTATTTTAACTATACCTACGTCAATATTGTACATTATCCAAAAAACGCGCTGCACAGTACCCGCACGGTACGATATAGTGCAACCATAACTATTATTTTTGCGTATATTTCATTTCTAATCGCCAGCACGATTTTTTTCCTCCGTTCGTCTGCAGGTCTATGTGCCAAATGCAACGGGTGTCGTCCCCTCGTGTGCCGGATTAATGACTTTCTAACAGCACGCCGTGTATATGTATCGCCACCGGCGGCACAATATTATTATACGCGTAATTTTTATTTTATTTTTTTTTTCATATTCAAACGGCCCTCACTCCGACGACGTGCGCCTATTGTTGCATCCGAAAGGGAGCAAAAAATATGACAACACAAAATGTTTATACATGTACATACGGGGAAGCATTTATTTTGTACAAGAGTGGAAAACGGCGTTGACGGCAGCGGATCGAATGCGAAAAAAAATCTGAGTTTCCGGTGCGTTAAACATTGTTCAGTTCTTCAGCCAATTCTCCCTATTCGTATAAAAAAAAATGTACAACGTGTATATAATAATACATCGGTCCATAGTAGTGAGATATCTTCAACTCTCTGTGCATGCTTAATGTGGCTCTTCTCGTGTATAAAGTCACGCGGTGAACGAATGCAACTAAATCCATCCGATTCGCAGTATTCGATTCGTTTCGATTAGGTCTGATGACGAAAAAACTTCTTTCGATCGGTTCCCATACCATCATCCGATATACCTAACACAGTGTGGGAGCATAGGGGCAACATTGGGCGTGACATTTTTGGGGTGCTAAAATGTGTGGAAAACCATTAACGATAAGTATTGGTGTTATTATACGAGTAATGAGTTTAATACACACACACACACACATAATAAATACACACTCACTCTTTAAATAGTCTTAATTCCGTACAACAATACCCCACTTAATAGGTGCCTATTATAATACTCGATGTGAATGCTTTCGACACGATTGTGGGCCCATTTTCTTGGTATCCCACATTATAATTGCACGCTTATTATTATGTTTTTTTTTTTACGTACAGCAATTCAATAATAAATAATCACGTTCACACGGCGTTTGTGACAGGCAATTTAACTGCACCGCTGCCGCGAATTCATTTTTTCGGCACTTCCCGAATGGTAGTTTTCGGTTTAAAAAAATATATATTTCAATAGTAAAATCACGTTTGAGCCGTCGCGTTGTGCATGGGCTATTTAATTACCGAACGACGACTTTATACCCATCGCAGATTGACGTTTAAAATTAAATCGAAGTTTCGATATCGTTGCGGGTACCCGTTTCAACCCTCCCCCACACCGCCCATCCGCTATAGTCAAGCCCGAGTACGGGAACGAAGTGACTGTTCGACACGACGAGGGCCCTAAATCGTAAGCGAGATAATAGAAACCATCACGGCGGTAATACGCGAACAACGAATCGTATATGTATTATTTTTCTATAATATCGTCTTTCGCGATGCGTACACAAATACGATACAATATAATACGATATGTGTTGTAGCCTGTACATATAGGCGGAAACTGCGAGAATATAAGTACGGAAAACACGTACCTATATATGTACCTACAATAATTTATACATATTTATACGTTTATCAAAAAACCTTCGGCATATAATAATACGGCACGCTGTTCTAAATGTATATAAGTATATATTATATACGAGCCGGCGCGATGATGTCTATTGCTGGTATTTTTTTAACATTTTTTTTTTTGTTATCGTGTAAAACGGAATATATATAGCTTTTCGTACGCGCACTGACGGGGGAAAAAGCACAGACTCGACAGGTAGTAGGTCGACGGCTGTATACGTACATATATATATATATATATATATGTACGCGCCGGGCATCATTTACTATTCCGAGCGCGATTTCTTTCTCTCCCTCCGGCGGGGCGCATTCGCGGATATTTGCACCCAATATAATCGAATTCACGAGTATACAGAAGAACTAAAAGAGACCGGTACTACGATTGTCTGCGTGTAAATATTGTATGCCAATATATATATATGTGTGTGTGTGTATAAAGAACATACACTCGATTTCGACCATGTCGAATTCGTCGTTTTACGATATTTCTCACGTGGAGCGGTTCGAAACGACATAATGCACACACACACACATACACACACATATACACATTATATTATACATTATGCACGAAAGCGTATAAAAAATGTACGACTAATTTCAACGGTCTCGTCGCGCGGCAGTGTCCGCCGTTCGGTCGGTACTTGGCAATAAACCTCGTTGCACTATTATTAATTTATCGCGATGGTTTTTTCCTCACTTAATCTCGAGAAGTATTTTCTTCAATAAACGTCACTAATTAACGTCACATAAATAAATAACACGATAAACGCGCGTCACATAACGCCGCCGCATTCTATACAACATAAATAATATAATATCGTTGATTATGCGACTACGCTATATTCCGTCGGCTTATTTTTGTAAGCATTTAAAAGTACGTTTTTTCCTTTACATAAACTGTATATTTAATATTTATACTAGGTACCGGGTACCTAGGTCGTTTTTGGTGAAATTAAAAGGTTTTGTACCACTAAAGTTCGGGTTTCGTATTTTTTAAGACGGAAACAAATATTCTTTTATATTATGTATTAGTCCGAAGCAGAACGTATTTTTCTTTCAATTTCTAAATACAAATAGGTATTGAACCTTTAGTTCATTATTTTGTTACTAATATATTTTTTTAGTATTCATATACCACGGAGCATTACACTTAGTATAAGCGAATAAAAACGAAAAAAATGAAAATATTATCATCATAATATCACGCTTGCGTACCATTTACAGTGAGTTTGGCCGGTGTACTTTCTTTCTTGCCCACGATGTTTTGTGCCACGCATAGATATTCACCGCCGTCGTCTTGCTTAACGTCTGTAATCATCAGATTGCCACCGTCTACGATTCGCATCCTAAACAAACACATAATGTCAGTGATCATCACAAAACAGCTAGCAGCTATAAAATATACGCGAAAATAGAAATATGCTAAATTCAGCGTGACGTGTCACATATTATGTGCAACACAGCGAACGGTAAAAACTATATAAGGGGTGACCATCATGGTATATACCGAGAATAAGTCAATAATTATAAGCAGTGTTGACGAAATACTCTACTCATATTATTTATATACTAATATGATTATTAAAGCTTAAAATGATTAAATTTAACAATACTTAACATTTATGATGATGTATTATCGATGTTAAAATAAAAACCAATTTTACTATGAAAAAAACTAGTCAATGAAATTAATCATACGTCTGTGTCCATAATACATTTTTTTTTATAGCTTTATTTACATATCATTACTATACTAAACTGACAAATTCAATGAATATATTATGTTATTTTTTTTATGTAATGCATTTTTAATTATAGGCATAGTGTATAGATCTATTTTAATCACCTGTTGATCATATTTTAGTCTTTCTTCTCGACACTAATTATAATTATTATGAGTGGAAAAATAAATTGCTCACATGAATATATTAACCGAAATCGATGATAGCAACAATGACAATACATCAGCTGTAACGGCGCTATATATTTTATAACGTATCTATATACGATAATAAATAACGATTATCCATACCCATTTTTAAGTGGGTTTGTCTGTTGAGAGTTTTTTTTTATCAACAATCGTGAAGAAACTATTATCATTATAATAAGCTCGCAGACCGTTTGCGATTAGGGTAGGTATGTTATTGCGCATTCGTCGCTGTGGCTATAATATATTTGTTAAGATAGTGTATACTAGTATACAATATATTATAATATAATATAGTGTATACTAGTATACAATATATTATAATATAATATAAATATTTACAGTATATAATAATAACGACATATTATACTCGCTGAATATTAAACTCGTTAGCTAAGTCTTATTGAAAAATGACTCGGAAACGCTTTTCTGTACATATTATAATATAATATTATGGAAGGTACCTTGTCATCGAATCTATGTGCACGTCTTCTCTGTCTTTCTTCCAAACGACCATTGGATCCGGATGACCTTTCGGTGGACTGCACTCCATGAGCGCCGTCTGCCCCTGAGCCACTTTCGTGTCCTTTGGCTCCACTCGGAATTCGTCTTTGAGCACTGTAAACAAACAATAATTATAAATACTGGTAGGTATCGATGTATATATTATGTTTTCAATTTGTTTTTATTAACGATGACGCCTGCAGTTTCAGTAACGTATGATCAGACTTTTGACGGTACATAATATTATTATTATCAAATTGCGATGCAGCCCTTTGATGTTAATTGCAGATTTATACAGCAGCCATGGCAGTGTTATCGACCGTGTTGTTTTGGTCAAAAATATTATTTTATTATTTTTAACCTCGACAAATATATTAATATAAAAAAAAATTTGCCAAATTCACAGCTTTTGAGTGTGTCCAATTAGAAAACAAAATATGAATTCCGATAATTTCCGACTGCGCGTTAGGTATATATATATATTATGTATACCTACTAATACCGCAGCTGTGTGCACTGTGCACACATACCCGTACACGTGTTTCGAATACACGCGGTTTCATTAGGTAGCGATATGGGACATTTTTTTTTCGCTATGATATACATGGAGGGATTAGGCACACGCGTTACACGCATTAATATTTTACGGGGGCACGGCATATATATTATTGTAATATATTTTTTGCATTTTTAAACTTGTTTTCCGCGCCACCGCATCGCACGCCTATAAATAAATCCGGATTAAACGCGACACCGGATTATGCACGCGTAATAATGTACATATATATATATATATTATACATGTGGTGCAAACGCATTAGATATATTATTGTGACGGGATTTATATATGCAGATCGGTCGGTTCGGGGAGGCGTGGGACGATCCGAAAACGAGTGAATTGAAATGTAGGAATTGAAACGCGTATATATTACGCTCGCCCGCCGAATGGTTATATTATGAATGGTATTTTCGGTTACCGCTGATGCACTGCAGGCTGCAGCTGACGGGTTTTAGCGGTGGCTTTGATCGCAGAGTTTTCTTGACGGACGTAACATCGATTGAGTGGGGTGGGGGGAGGGGAGGAGAGGAGGAGGCAATTCCGTGTTTAAAGGGATTAAGAAGACCGGACCCGAGTCGTCGTTAGGGAGGACAAATATTGACAACACTCGGGCGGGGTTGTCATCGTCTCCGTGCGTGGTTTTTTTCGTCGTCTCTTTGCGCGCGTATTATATTTATAACTGTGTAAATATCATATTTTACCCTCCCGAGAATATCTGGTGTTCGTCGGCATGATGTCGAGAAAGAGAAAAATGAAAACACAACAATGACTCACTTCGTATATATATATATAAAACGGTGTACACATATTACGACTTCTGGCTTATGTCCTACAGAAACGACACACTTAACGAGCGCAGTCCAATAAAAAAAATAAAGCGAATTCTCACGAAATATTATCACCACCGATAAAATATTTTTATTACGTGCATAGTTCAAAACCGACATCGATTATATTACTATTTTGCATCTATTTTCGATAAAAAGAGACCGTCGTTATTATATTTTCAACGACAAAATACCTACATTATGATAATATAGTACCTAATAATAATATTATAAGACAATACTCGTCGCGGCGTGTTCGACGCCGACGCAAAGACACTTTACGACACAAAACGTCTGCGAGACGATTGACGAATAACAATAATACAACACGCATGCTAAGCGGTACGGGCAACGGAGAAACAATATAATATAATATTAACATTCGATTCACGATTGTGTCGATACCTTTATCGTATTATATCGGCGACCGGCGAGTATTGTCATTATATTTGTCAAACACGACATAAAATTGTCTTAAACACCGACACAGACGCGTATATACGAAACGGAAACGACAATGTGCATATATTATATTATTATTATATTACGCTTAACATACGTTGCGAATTCGAACGTTTTCGGTGCATACAGAGGAAAAGTTCCGATGGAAAATAAATACACGGCGGGCGACGATAAAGGTCATGAATAGATTAACGTTGACTAGCTGCTGCTGCTGCGGGGATGGCCGAGGCTGAGGTGGTTATTTTAAAAGTGAGAAATTTCCGACGAGACTTACGCACTACGTGATATATATTTTTATTAACCCGGGAAACTTTTGAAAAGCACTCTGAAGGCCGTTTCCGTATAGACATATATAATTCCGTGTCGTATATGTACGCAAAGGAATTTCAAACGATTTACCTTAAATATATTTTATTATCGCGCAGAACGAGTGGTGCGTCGAGTACATAATATATATTGTATATAAACACAAAGATCGACTGCGCGTTGACAGACAGAGTAGAATGGAAGAACGAATGCTTAGAATTATTGTATTTTGCATTTCTACGATGTGCTGGATATCATTATTTGTATAGATCGATTATAAATAATAGATTATAAGTAATAATAAATAGACAATTTGCCGGCATTGGATTTCGTATTGTTATTATTATCAACAGATCTCACTGATGGTGGCAGATAATATTATGGTGTTGGCAGTCCAGTTATACGCTGCCCGAGTAGGTACGACTATCGCTTAAATCTAGAGGAATTCGAAATAATTGTAATACACCGGTATTCGATGTTTTAACTTTGCCGGTAATAATATATAAACAGCACACCAAAAGTTGGCAATATATTTACTATAGTTAAGCCGATTGATCGCAGCGGCCACCGTTTGAATATTACTTCAGTAAATATTTTAACAACATAAGACTTATTAAAAGACAACTATTTAAAACGTGCGTACAGCACTATATAATATGTAGGTGGGTAATTACAATTTAAATATAGGTACACATGATGTTATACGTAAAGAGCTCTTTCAAAAAAACTGTAAGAAAAACCTCATTAATATTATGAAATTGGTATTGAGCTATAATACACGTTTTTGGGATTAAGTACCGAAAGTACGGCTGCTGCGACGACCAGCTCTCTATATATAGGTACGCCTCATTATTTAACTCTCGGACGGTTGTGTGTACCAAAACGTGATCACTATTAACAATTTTAAATGCTATCGCCTCAGGACACTATTCTTAAGTAGTATACCTACAACAAATCTCAAAATATTCTGAAAACACAATATTCAAACTTTTAAAGTATATTTAAAAATTTCAAAAATCGGAATTTGAATAAAATCATTAAATTAAATGGAAAAAACGGGTGTGAGCGTGCTCGGCGAATCACCCTGTACATAATATTAGCTTAATAGCTGCGTACACGGCCAACGCGTTAGGTTAGTCGGTAATTGTCGTCTACGACCGCGAGCTGCGGCGGTGACGTCCGCCGAACAGCAAATATCTAATATTATAATAATCACCGAGACGATTGATTTTTTTCCTGTCGTAATATAATATTAATATATGTCTATACTCGACGGAGAACGCGTGTTTTCGGGTAATCGACCACCGTGCGCCTGTGCTCATTTGTGGCCGGTATGTATATGTAAATAAATATATATATATATTAGCCGAAGGATTATATTGATGAACGACCGGGCCTCGGTATGTACTTAATGAGGTGTAAGAACCGGCTACCGGTGCTGCCGCACGCGATAGTAAATATACGTGACGAAGAGAAGATGACACGCGCGGGCCACGGCGGGGGAAATAATATATATATAACATATTATTATTTGTCCGACGGCGCCCACTCGGAATTTGAAAAATAAAAAATTATTATTATCATACGACGACTGAAATGACGACGGCAACGGCGGTGCGACGAGTGAGGTATACCTACGCCGAATGATTATTTATGGAAAAATAAAAATAATAAAAACGAAAAAAGGTCACAGACGACGGCTGACGTTTACGTATTGTATACATCGTCATCATCGACGACTGGCTACTATTATTATTGAGTGTATTTTTTTTTAACCTCCGGAGAAAATGTTATAATAGTATAATATTATAATATAACGAAAGCTTTCTCTCGCCCCTCGTTAACGAGACCTGCTGCTCAGCCGCCGCGCATAATAATTATAATTAACTCGAGAATCGCGTTTAGGTGGACAAAAAATAAAATAATACGCACACGACGAAATATTGTCGGCGGGCTTTTTTTTTTTTTTCACCCGTATGCTGCACGTCACGTCCCACGCGTTATAACTATCGGGACACGCGCTGCACCATTAGAGTGCGTGTGAGAGAGTGATGAGTGTGAGAACGGCCGGAGAGAGGGATAAGTGAGAAGCAAATAGAGCCCACACGCGCGCGCGACGCACGATACACGGGCAGGGGCAATAAGTCATATTATCTAAGTTTTCGGAATTTTTTTTGTTTTAAAACAGTTTTTTTTGGTTTTCAAGTACCTACTGTGCTACATACAATATTTATTGACCACACCCTACAGTTGAAATTATAGATAGCATCTCCTCTAATAGGGATTTTAATCAGGCTATAAGTATTTCATTCAGGTACCCATCTTCATGCAGCAGTACCTGTACGATATGCAGCGGTGCAGTCCATACCACGACTCCGATGCAGAGTCGTATATAATATATCACCCGAGAATGATTATTATAGGCAGGTATGAACAATTTTTAATAAATTATTTCATTTCCTCCGTTCGACAAAATTGGAATGGCTCATATGGCCCGATTCTCTCCTCTCAATATCCGACCAAATAAATAATACCTTCTCTCCATAGGATAATTATAATAATAATTACGAGCATTGAGCTAAAATAATTGAAAAAAATATTAAATAGCATCGGTTTAGTGTGGGCAAGATATTTTATCTAAAAACATTATACGGATCGATGGATTGTGATTATTGTGGTGCAGAAATATTTCCGAGTGTAAAATAGAGTTTTATTCCGACCGCGACGAGGATACCTAATTAAAATATTAATTAATTCATAATTTTTTGGTGAGCACGCGTCACGCGGCTGTAACGCGATTTTCGTTGCATCCTGAATAAATTATGTACGTATCTGCACAAGACGAGTCCCCATACAAATTATTAAGCATATAATTATTTACTAAGCACACAAATCTAATGTTTGGGGAAGACTTTCCGGACCACTTTGTATAGGTATGTATAGCTGGTATCTCGCCCCTACCCAACGCGGAAATACGGTCGCGAGGGCGTTTTATCATTATTATTAAAGGCATAATAATAAATATATATATATATACACGATACCTGTAAAGGCGAAAACGCACTCAAGACATTCATTACTTATATACACCATAAACAATATATAAGTTTCACCTCCTCCTCCTCCTCCTTTGCGCCGCCACCGCGGCTTTTATGGCCGAACTCGGCGGCGCAGAAGTAGCGCGCGCGTTTTCCGGAAATACCGACGGGAATAGAGACATTTGATATATTTCCCCGGTTTTTATATATATAATATTATATATATATACGCGTTTCGGAGTCTACGATAAATCAACGGACGCGTCGCTGGAGACTCGCTACAAACGGACATTCCTGCAGCGACGTCCGATAAAGCGTATAACGCAATAATATAATATAAAATATAATAATATAATATACGCGTTTTCCGGACGTCCTCTGCGAAAAGGTATACTACGCGGGTCGCGCAATATAAACGCGTTCGGCGGCGGCGGCCGGCGGGCGGGCCTGCACGTGACAGTCGGCCAATTCCGAGCCGAGTCCGCCGAGTTTAATGATAATAATATAATATACTCGAGAATAATATTATTATTATTATACGCACACCTATTACCAACGTCACGAGTTATGATGATACTATATTAATATTATGTGTGTGCATAATATATAATAATGTTATATATTATTGTAGTATCATATTGTATCACAATATGATCGCGGCAGTTCAGCGCTGTCGGGCATTTGCGCGAGGGGCGCCCGCAGGTAGGGAAATTAATAATAATAATACGTGTGCATATTACGATATATATTATATTATTATATTTTTATTCGGCGGTGTTGTGTTGATTTATCGCGGTTGTTATTATTATTTTTTTTTCCCCGACGGCCCGCTCCATTCGATGATATTATGTTTTTTTTTGTCGACCCAATTATCGCGCGATAATGCGTAATCCGTCTGTACGATATATATTTATATTGGATATTATATTATAATATCGAGTGCACAATGGCGCGCGGGATCAGTAAGTTTTTTTTATTTAACCATCCTTTCGGACGACGTAATCAAACCGAACGAGGGGAAAAAATACGAAAAATCATATTCACAAACCATATTATTATTATGTATTTTACTGGAATTTCATCGAATCCAGAAACCCTATATTACGTTACTATTATATTATACGAATCGCGATCCAACTATATATACCGCCGCGTAGTTCATTATTCATACAAAATGAGAACTCGCTGACCCGATATAATATAGGTTTGGCGCTAATAGCGTTTTCATTTCTGTCAGACGGCGGAATTAAACGGCAATATATTTATTATTCATATATATATAGAATGTATACATCGATTATCAATTTATTCGATTAACCGTACATTAATTCCGCTACAGTATCAAAGTACACGCACTTTGATGACGGCGTAGTGAACCTAGTAGGTACCTACTATTGTATAGTTTTGTACATTTATATTTTATATACAGGGTGATTCACCACTCACCCCCATTTTTCCTTAAACAATCAATTTATTCAGATTCTGGTTTTTGGAACTTTCATGTATATACTTATGGGACCATATTTTCAAATATTTATACTTTCAAATGAGGACAAACTCTTTTTTACTCTAAATATTGTTTGATAATCGTATGCTAATATCATTCGAAAAGGAGAAAAAAAAATATAAAAATTATAAAATTCTATAGTAATATATTAAAGAGTCTAAATAAATTATATAAAATTAAGTAATACAAAGTTTATGTATCATATTATTATATATTATTGTGTTATATTTGATAGATGTGTTTTATTCCCGATAAGAATTTAAGTAGTTTGAAGAAGTTTTTCGGCTCTATTGGTTAAGAGATTTTTCAAGGTGGTCGGGGATTTTTAATGTTCAGCTCTCATTCATACGTATCTCTTTTATATTTTATGAAAAACCATTATTGAGTTTATAACTTAAGAATTATACTTGTTTAAATTTCGATTTAAATATACATGTAAATAAGGTGTTAAGGTCTACTTAAAATTCCAAAATTCCAAATTTGAATAAATTCATTATGAATGGATAAAATAACGGTGAGCCATGAGCATACTTGTGAAACACCCCGTATACGATAAACAAAACAATCACTTTGCAAGTATACAGACTTATGCTGACAATGAGTAAATATTATCTAACAACGAATGCGTAGGAGCAACATAAACAGTGTGTAATCGAAATACCGTCAACGAATCACCTATAGGTACGGATCTAGAAGAGGACCTTTTAGAACGTCTTGTCCTGGTAAAAACGAGCTCGCAGGAATAAATCGTTTTACAAGACTCGAAACCATGATGAATATCTAATATTATTATTCGAACACTTAAAACAATACGACGAGAATGCATTGTTAGCGGCTAAAATCGTAGTCTGCAGAACCACATGGGACGGAGTAATAATATTATATTCATCGATATACCTTACCTTCAAACGCTGTCGAATTATAATTCATACATTATTATGAATAATAAAACTGTAGGTGCATAAACAATAAGTACTCCGATGGGTTATTTATAGTCGTTATATCGTCGAACACGAGCATTATTATAATATTATACAATCCGACAACTATTTAACGAAAACAAAAAGGTGTTAACCGAATATCGAAATCGTCATTGATATTTAACAACGTTTTGCACTACAATATAATTTTCGATTCAATTGGTAACTCGGTAACTAATAAGAAAAAAGTGAAAATCATCTTTGAGTATAGTCAAAACCAGTCATTACGAAATTTATAGACTCATTAAAAAGACTTCACAGCTCAACTAAAATGTTGAGAAACAATAACTTGTCCGAATGCAATACAAAACAAAGAAATGTATAAAAAATAATTCTACAAATTGTTGGTAATAGGTATACAATACTATTCTACCGATGAAGCATTAATTTGAAATTGTAGTTATATAATATTATTATTATATACACATATTATACATAAATAATATTTTGTGTTTTTAATCAAATCATAATATTAAAATACAATTTTCATTTTATTGCCATATTTTGTCGAAATGTAGGTAGTTGCGTGACATTAGACGCATAGAAATGCGTCGTATATGCTTCCAATTGTCTTTCGTTGGAATGACCCTGTTCTGTCTGTTTGATGCACGTCAAAATTATGTGAAGTCGAAATGACGTATATAAAAAGCACGTAATAATAAGATGGTTCAGTAGATTTGTTTTAAAAAGAAAATCGTTTTAATAGGTAACAATAATTGAATAATGTTTGGTCCTTCCGAGAAAATAATAAAATTAAAATTTTAATGAAAAATGTTTAGCGTATCCCGGAGACGGACGATTCCTATCAAAATAAACGCTGTACTCGGGGGAATATAATATATAAATATATATATTATATATTATATTCGTTCAATAATAAAAGCGCCGGCTCTTTTAGGGCGCCATCGGATATCCGGTAGTAGAAAATATATATATAATAATAATAATAATAATAAAATATGTAATAACGATCGAAGATTAATATATTTCGAACACAAATCGAATAGGGCCCAGACGGCAATATCTCGGATTCGCAATCTCTTTTTATGGCGCGTATATACTCTCAATCAACCGTACCGCCCCATTCCGGAGAGCCGACCACATTGCCTGGGAAAAACCGTCGTGTACGCATTATGTTATTGGCGTTTTCCACGGGAAAAGGCCCTTTTTGCGCCCGAGAGAGACAGAGAGACGGAGAGACGGAGAGATAGAGAGAGAGAGAGAGAGAGACACGCGATGTTTGAAAAGGTTCCAAGACACACACACACACACAATGTACGGTACACAATGTTTTTATTTTCTCTTCTTATTTTGGATCCAATCCAAACAAACTACTTTGTTTTAAACCCCCCGACCCCCGTACGATAAAACCCCATTACAATAGCCATGCGTGTATACTTGGTGACTCGGAAAAATATCGTCAGCGTTTTCGTGGCCGACGGACGTTTTTCAATTTATGTCATGTCGATCGACCGAATGTACATATATATACATTATATACATATGCACCGCAACCCGTACAATAATGGACGCGTTATTAAAGTTGGCATTTTAAGGACAAAGCCTTCCGGTGTGGTTTCTAGACCACAGCCCGCAGTGGTGCTGTTGGGGATGTCGCGTGGTTTAATCCTGTTAAAAGTTCTCCCGTCAGCCGACAAGAAATATCAGAAAAAAAAAAATTAATTAAATTGTCTCTCGTGTGTTGCCGACGGGGGTGAAAAAAATGTCCAAGCATGCCCTTTGGAGGGAAAACCACAAATGCGTGAAAGAGGTTGCTGACACAATGAATTGGAACAATAAACAGCAGTCGGCTTTAATGAAATAGTCCAGTAATCGTGTTAAGCCCGTAGGCTGAAATTAAATGTGTATTAATATCCGATGGTGTGTCTGATACCAAAATAGGATCAAATAATATTATTCGGTGTGCGCGATAATTGGTCAAGATTTGAAACAATAACGATATAAATATAATAGAATATAATGATTTGAATTACCTACTTTTATATACGGGTAAATAATAGTTAATTTCTTTTAAACATATATTTTTTAGAAAATTTGTTTAGGTAGGAACTTGTAAAGTTATACTTTGGTATCTATCTAGAACTCTTTTTTAAATGAAAATTGACCGGCATAGCTAGTTTAAAGCAGAATATTTTTTTTAATCAAAAATACAAATATTTTCTAAGAAATTGAGCTTCATTTAAAAAAAATTATCCTGCATAATATATAGGTAGTATATAAAGCCGTATATTACCACATGGTTTTTACTTATCAATAAAACTCTTAACAGAATCATAATAATAATGAATATCTATAAGTTTTTATACGCTTTTAAGGAACCTACGGAGTGTACTGAAATGTTAATACCATCAAAATTACTATGGGGAAAAATGTCCAGACAAATTGTAATTTAGAGTTATTCTTATAGTATAGCTGACTATCTCGTTAAACTTAATTCCATTTCTGATGACATGGTTACTTATAAATTATAATGTTCCGGAGTGGTTGACAATAACGACGACGACGACGACGACAACAGTCTGAGCAAAATTGCATGCGCTCTTATCGTCTTATTGGACTCGAGGGGCTGGACAAATATTTGCGGACGGTTTACGCGTTGTTTCGGTATAACGGAATGGCAAAAATTGGACGAAAGTCCAAAGGTAATAACGTGAAACCTGATTTATCCAGAAAATGACTGTAATATACACCATGGAAACTTTTACAGTATCTCACCGAAGTTTACTAGCCTTTCTGTGTGCTAAGCTATACAACTTACAAGTACACCACTTGAGAGTAAATTATTGTTCAAACACTTTGATGACTTTTTACACAAGTAGTTATTTCTATATTCGATATTAAAAATCAACCCTGGTGACTCGTGATGGTATTTTATACTGTTGAGTTTACAGCAGCTTTAAATAAAAGTCGTTTATATACATAATTATCATGTAGATACCAATTAATTGGAATTTTAGGAATTGATTAACAACGAACATCGGTATTTTTTTATCCTTATTACATTTTTTTGAACGACTAAAATATTTTCAAACCGAATAAAAAAATTAAACATTATGGCAATACACGTTACACTTTATTACAACTTTTGATATAGCAGTTCATTTAAAAGGTTTTTAAAATATATAACCATCACATCAAGCAAATAATGATAATTTATCAGTTTTTACTTTTAAAATGAACTTAAAATAGTATTAAAAGTTAAACATCACAATTACATTTAATTAATTAGTGTCATACTATATAGAGATAAAACAATAATATAATATACCTATCAAATATGTCTCGTTTAATCTTGTCTGATAATATCTTATAATGTAGAACAATCAAAAATATATATGTATATGGTACCTGGAGCAAAAGAATACAATCGCAAAACGTCGGTCCTGATTTTACAATCGAAAGTCGGACATCATTATTCTTCTCTCCTTTGGTGGGCCGTAGGCGGAAAAAAGCATCCCGAGGGGTTCTAACTGCCGATAACTGAATTTGTATTTGACACGTTTTCGAGTTTCCGATCAAAAGCTTAAAGGATTCGGAAAAAGATGAGCCATACAGCGTCCTGCGTGCGTTGCTTATAATGCGTGTATGTGATACACGACCAGAATTATATAGTTTATTATTGCTGTGTTCTCTTAAAACTGTTTTATTTTTCTCGCATTAAGATTTAACAATAATAATAGTCAATGAAAATAGTATACATTTATCCAACTGCGGTTGCTTAATGTTATGGAGATTTGCAATCTGCCCGCAAGTACTCAAATTTAATAATATGTATAATGTCTTAACGTTTATTGGAGTTTTTTTTTACATAATTTAAAATCATTACAAAACCGCCTTTTTTAAAATTATTTTTAATCGTCATATTTTCCTAAGTTTTTTTTTTTTTTTACTTCTTGATTGCAGCATACCAGCATGCATTTTTGATTTTATAAATATTTCCAAAACCGTCACTATACTTTTCGATCCCTACACTGAGTGTTTAAATTTAAAAGAATCGCCTCGCATTGGATTCACTGTATAATACTATAATGTATTGGGTCGACAAGTCGACACGGTATGTGGTCATGTCGGACAATGTCAACGAGCGACGATAAAATTCTCATTACTATATTATTATTATTATTATTATCGTACACGGGTCGCTCGGGCTGAGGGTTTTTTGAGCGTACGGCGGAGAGTTCTGCGGTAAATCAACAGTATAAAATACCTTGAACGATGATAAAATATACGGCGGCGGCGTACACGGAAAATTATAATAATATAAAATATTATGAAGAGAGAAAAGAGAACACGCGGCTATAATGACACGCCCACGGTGCGCAGTAGTACACACTGCTGCAGCGTGTCATGCTTAACGCCGTCGTGTGTATTGAAAAATACCATCGTAGCCGTTAAAATACATAATGGATCCGGTACAACGTCTTTGAGGGCACCCTATCGCGCCAGCCAGCCGGTGTGATCTATACGCACAGAATCGCCCGAAAAAATATTATCGTTATCGTCCGTGTATATTTTCCGCGGGACGGACCTCCACCTCCACCAGCTCGACCGGTCGCCGACACGTGTCCACGGTGTGTTTTAATTATCCCATATATATATATATATATATATACCTGGTGCGTAGTATATCTTTCAGCGGACGTTTAGGACGACCGAAATTTTTTTGTTTTAAATACGTGTTTTGTATATACGCGTGTTCGAGGAAAATTATTATATATTATATTATGTACACACGTTTACTGCTGCAGAAGATATGTATATATATAATATGTACTGGACGACGATACGTGTTTAACGTCATCGGATCTGTGGTTTTTTAATGGGAAAAGATAGGCCGTTATAACGACGCCGACGACGACGACGACGATTATTATTATAATATGCACGAAGAACCGGCTACATTGCTGCAGGTATAGCCGTTTAGGTGTTTAATAATATTTAAATTTACAAGAAACGTATAGGTATTTGAATATACATTTCACTCGTTCCAGTTTATATGGCCAAGTGTGTGCAGCAGCTCGATATAGTAGGGAATATAACAAGTATAATAATAAAATAAATGTATACTATATAAAACGAGACAAAAAATAAAAATAAATCGTTTGACGTTGAAAAATAAAATCCGAAATTGTTTACACATTATCATATAATATGATAATATAGTATATTATACTATATACACAGTCTTATATACCTATATTGGTTTACTTACAGCAGTACCAATTATCGATTTTTTTTGTTTTTTCATTTTGTTCTTATTGTACCTATATAATATATTATGTTTGTTTGCACTCTGCAGAAACATTTTAGTTATTTTTCTTCGTATTTTTTTTGCTGTTCTCATCCAGACTTCAATACGAAGTTACTACAGTTATAACTTATTAGTAAAACTTTCCGTAACGTTTATTGTCAACAATAATAATGGGTTACATCATCAATACAATATAATATAATACGTAAACACTAAACACGTTTATCGATATATTATAGGCGTGTACATTATACGTTGTATTTTTTTTCAAATTTAATAATGTTTCACGCTTTTAAAGAATGAATTACCATAAAAAAAACCCCCCCCACTATTTTGGACGCCCAAAAAGGATAAAATCCACCGCTAATGATTATTTAAGCGGTATTCCGATCCCTCCCCCCATTTAAGAAACCGACGCACTAAACACAGAACTAAGCTATAATGGTATTAAGAATCGATTAACAAAATCGCCATCTGAATTACAAACACAACATACACAACAGAGACGGTGTGTGTGTGTGTGTGTGTGTGCAGGATGACTATATGTCGGTCGGTCGGTGAGCGGGGATACTTTTAAACGTAATTTGAAGGACAAGGGGAAAAAGGCCATTGTGCTGCAGAGACCGACGGACAGATAATGGATCTGGTCCGACAGAATGAAAATCTCCCACCCTCCACGAATGCACTGAAAGGTGTCGATGACGAAGCAACTATTATATTCTATATATATATATAGGTACATTTTAAATATATCGGTTTCGTGTGTTCCATACAAGATCTTCAGAGTTTGGGATTTCGAGAGGTGTAAAACGATGTCTGCAAAGGAATCTAAATGGCGTCGGGTCGGCGGCTGTTTTCATTGAAATCAGCCTTTGCCCTCCCCCCCCCTCCCCACCATCACCACTCACCCACTGCAACAGCCACTCACGGAGATAAGAGGGAATGTAACGTTCGGAAAGTGTGTGCGTGCGAAAAAGGGAAAAGATATGCTTTTGAAAAAAAGCTCATATATATATATATATATATACATTATACACACTTATTGTTATTACGAGCAGAGGGAAATAGCAAAAAGTATATAATATACGTATATATCTATAATATGTACACAGACAAAAAAATAAATAAAATAAAACCCAGAGATCTCATCCCCGTCTCGTTTGTCGTATTCAAAAGTTCCGCTTTTACGGGGCCGAAAGGAATAAATAATATCGTTTCTCTTGCAGCTCGTGTATATATATATATATATAGGTACACATGTATATGCGTATTCCTGTTTATAAAGAGTCAAGTCATGAGTGAAAAAGTTCAAAAAGCCCCACTCTTTTATGGGCGCCCTTATTTTTTCCTCGGTTCAGCTATCCAATTTGTATGCGAAAAAAAAATTCTTAGTTGAAAGTTAATTTGATTTTTTAGACGCATCTCACTCACAAAGATAACCGACGAGTCTCGTGTAATCGGATGCGAAAAAAAAATGAACATAAAACGCGCGCCTAAGCGTTCGCGCTTATTCTGCATCAGATGCGCCTAACCTATATTAAATGTCCCGCTCCTTTGAATCCTTCCACTCCTTATTAAAGTTATCGTGTTGACTGTAAATTATACGTTAGCACAGACCAGTGGGGCGCATCCATAATCCTATGTGGTGATAAGTACAATATTATATAATATATTTAATATGCTACCCACTATGGTAATAAAACTATACGTATAATTATTATAGTACGTATAATACAGCGAAATATTATAGCTGTAAAGAAAACAAATTCGGTCCCTATATATTGTTACAGAAATGCGTTGAAACTTACATTCAGTATGAATACTAAAAAACGATTTTTAAAAAAATATCAAGCTTAAAAAATTGTTTTAAGCTTTATTGACTACCCCCTACTCAGTTGCATTATGTATTTGTAGAATAATATCGTACATAGGAGCGTAATTCCTATATTGTAATATTTTTAATGTTTGTATTATGAAAATACACTTTGTTTATAAATACGAATGTGTAGAATATGTTATTATTGTTATTAATACTGTAACAGAGGACAAAAATAAAGCTCTTTAGGACCATGAAGAGGGTTGGCGGTTAGTCACGACTCGATGAGCGATAATCACACACTGGAGCGAGCGCGTGTGCTTCAGTTGACGGAGAGCACCACGAGAGTTGTGCGGAATGACGTTTCGTCAGTTCTGCAGCATCGAGTTAAGTTGGACGTGTCTTCTTCGAAATGCCTTTACGATGATTTGTGTCACGATCACGTGTTACACTTTGAAGTTTTTTCTATTGTGACTTGACACGATGTGTTCATACATATATTAAGCACAAGTGTCGGTCGATTTAATTATAAAAGGACATAATATATACTATTATCATCCATGTCATATTTTATAGGATATTCGCAGCTCCGTCGACCTACTTCGAAATAACTATAGAAGAGTATCTGCAGAAAATTTTAACTGTTATTATATGTATCGACGATAATAGTAATAATAAAAATACTTTGTTCCGAGTCCACGGATGCATTAAAAGTTGATTTCTAAATTGCCGGAAATCTATTTTATACGCTTAACTGGTTTTACAAGGGCTCGATCGTTGGCCGACTATACGTCGTCATACCTAAAATACGTACAATCGAAACGGTCGCCAATAAACACCAACCAACAGCTACCTACTTCGGGATCCGGTTCCGGCGAGAAGATTTAAATATTTCAACTCTCACTGAATGTTAAAAAAAAATTCCCAAAAAACCTACGATTATAGGCGAATAGGTACCTACTTATATACATTTGCGGAAAAACATCGTTCGAGACGAGACTTAAAAGTTATAAATCTGAACCACGACGAGTATCTATATTATAGAAATACGACGCGAAGACTGCGAGTAATGATGGCGTTTCCGCGGCCAACTGTACTGCTACAGCTGTACAGGACGATAGGGTGTGACACGACGCCAATAACGATTTAAAAAGAACAGAAATACAAAATAATATATTATTGCTTATTACGATATGTATATCGCTATATATCGCCCGAAATACGGGCAACGTTCGCACGAATAATAACAGAAATCGACTATAATAATACGCGTTTCGACGGCGGCATTATTATCATGATAATAAACGACGACGACGACACACGAATCGAAAGTCGCTGCGGGATGTCGTATAATTTTATTATTCGCGTTGAATGCAAATCGGTTCATTTCACGTGCCGTTTCGCCGTTTATTACGCCGCCGTATAGGTACGTGTGGACGATTCGCGCGCGCGTATATTATATAGCAGGGTTAAACGGGGCCGACACACATATATATATATATATATATGTATAATGTACTATAAATACGCGTTTGTATATATATATATATATTTAGACGTGTATTGTGTATGGCAAGAGCTGCTATATATGGGTATAGTACCTGGTGGTGTGCGTATAGAGCAGTTAGCAGTTAAGGATTTTGTTGTATATACGCATCGCCGACACGTGCGGCAGACGATAAAATAAGAAAACATTTTTACCGAACGGTTTCCGACTGCAGCAGTGTGATTTTTATTTGAGAGTTTGAGACGCATAACTATACTATTATACAGCGGCGTATAGCAAATAAGCCATATACGCACTCATATATATATGACCATTATTATAGGTACTTCTCATTTTTACACCATGTCAAAGTATAAGATATAGTCGACCGGTGGTGTGGTGACCCGTTTACGTATATATATATATATATATATATAGTGAATGGTGGCATGTACATTTAAGAACAAGGTTCACGGTCTTGCTGGTAACTTTAGGCATGGCCACTTAATTTTAGATATTGTATGCGAAAAAGTCAGCCTATATAACTATAAGTGTATTAATATATTTATGATATTATTGCTATTAAAAAAAATTCATCTTACTATTAATAGGTAATGCAGTGGTTTGAATTAATTTTTGCAGACAACATTGCATTTGAAAATGTCATTGAAAGTGTATTAAATATAATAATGTACATTAAAAGTTTCAAGCACCCACGAAAAATATTTTTAAATTACAACGAAATAACTAACATCGTTATTCTTCATTTAAATATCGTTTCGTCCAAATTTTAACTTAAAATGTCTATAAAAATCAACCATGTGAATATATTTTTTTAATTTTTTGGTTACGCTATTAAATACTTATACAATAAAATTGCCATGATGGGCAATCATGAAGTGTCGTCAATCATTTTATTTTTTTTAACGCAGAACAATTGGTATTCCACTTGATAAAAAAAAAAAAAAAAACGTCACGAATCGCAGATTTTGTTCACGCACATTTTATACCTATTTATTTATCAAATGGAATAAAAATAAATTCTAGAATGATATTTCCACGTACTCCGTTTGCTTTGGCCGAACGTCGGAACATATCGGACAGTGGAAATCAGGTGTAACCAGTAACGTGTATAATATACAAGGGTTCACGAAATAGAAAAAGTTTTCCTATGCACACACGTGCCTGGATTTAACTTCTAGGTGAAACTACGTAGTACGAAACCACAAAACGGGTACAAAATCCTTCTGTATAGTCCGCGGGTACCCGCAGCTATTTGCACGGATTCGTCGACTACATCCACTCTAGCTGCTGCATAATAATATGCATCGAACGGCCGTATACGCAGAATAAGGTAATATAATAAAATATTATGATTTATAGAGACGCGATCTAGCGGGGTGACTATTGCTGGCGGCCGTATTTCTGTATTACATTATAATATTATTATCGTTATCGCGAATAAATACGGAAAACTGCTGCGGCACGGGAACTGCAGAACGCTGCGTATAGAGGGCTGTTTCCCGCAGCGGGGCACAGCGGGGTTATACGTGCCCGGGGCTACGGGTGAGTGCCCCCCCCCCCCACCCAGAGGAACGTTTTTCCATTTCTTATTTACTTATTTTTTTCTTCTCTTGCCGCACGCAGACCGCGGCTAGGCGGAACGGGCGCGTGCGGAAAGTGGCTGAGAGACGGCGACAGGTAAGGTATTGTCAATAAAATTAAACCGAACCGAGACACCCCGAGGAGGATATATATATACGCACGCACATTCATATAAATATATACGTATATATAGGTACGAGTGCTCCGATAATGGAAACGTCTATTGCAGGGGCGACGGTGGCGCGGGCACTGCAGCCAGCACCGGCACGCCAGACGAGCGAAGACTCTCGGGCACGAATATAATTTTCCGGTTCGTAGAACAATTGTTCGAAATTGGTGAAATGTCTATTATATACTTTTTATTATGCGTATATATAATATTATACGCTGCCGTATTAAAATGACAGCATGTATATACGAATCCCTGTTTTATAATCCCGTAGAAAGATATAGAATTTAATATATACATACACTGCGCCATACTGGGCGATTCCTTTCAGCAGCAATAAACACCCACCATCTCGCGGAAAAGCATTTATGTTTTTTTTTTTTTATACAATTTTAATTTTTACTATTTTATTCTATGGTAATTTTCATTTTTTTTATACGAAGACGTATACATTTTTTCTATTTCAAAGAAGAGTAATTTATTATTGTTGTTGAGAATTTTGATGCATACAATCGAATATCGAATAACGAGTAATAAATTATTTAGTCATAATAGGATTTAAAATATCTTTGGTGAGCGGAGTAGTAGACCAACAGTTGGCAAAGTACCCGCCTGTTCTCCGTTCCACTCAGCTCCGATAGTATAAGCTAAAAATTAATTAATTTTAATGTTGTTATGTAATTATTATATATGACTTCGGATAATTAAAATAATATTAATACATTTTCAAAATCGTTAATAATTACTATCGAGCTAACGAGTGGTAAAACAATCGCCCCGAAGTTTATTATTTCCGTCAGTTAATACCCAAAAAAATACTGCACCGATGGCGTAGAAATACTCTTCCGACATCTCGCGGCCAATCACGTCTTCTACAAAGCGGGCCGAGATATTATGTTCGTATAGCGCACTTACATATTATACGTTTTTCCGTCCCGTATTGGAAACATACACAATAATAATATTATTGTATTTTAGATACTCGTTTTTTTTTTTCGTTCTAGTAAATTATAACGAGTCAAACCTATATATATAATTAATTGTTGTATACAGTAAAAATAATGACCACCGACGTTATGACGAGGGGTCAACACATAACGAGAGTTAGCGTGTAACAAGAGTTTACACCGACATGCCCATGATTATAAATACCTAAAAAATAATTTTATATAATTTAACAACTGGTTTAGCGTATATAATTGCTGTGTACAGGATAATTCGATGTTGTTTTCAACTGACGCAGCGTTCATCCACCAACATGATATATTAAATAATAATAATACCATTTTGAAAAGCTATGGATAAATATTATTGTACGCATACTTAAATAGTAAATAATATAATAAATACCGCACATGTGGTGTGTATTTTCTGTCAGTAAATATTATAAAAATGATATTATAGTAACGAGTGAAGTATTTAAAATTAAACTTTGAAAAGCAAATAATTTATACACTGCATATTATTAGGACATTAGGTGTCTACCTACTATATTTATAACGTTTTCATTTACGCACCAAAAAAAACCTTATTATTTTCTCTTATTTAACGTTATCCATATTATAATAGTTTGATATAGATATATACTATTTAGACGTTGGTATCATACTGTAGATTTTGTCGGAAAAAGATCATTTTCATCACTTAGAGGTTTTTATTTCGGTATTTCGGAACCATTAATGAAAAGTAATTTCAAACATAGGTATTACAAGTATATTGTCTATAAGAGTACACAGACACAGTCGAACTGCAGCGAATCCTTTCAATACTCTTGTCTGGTGTGCAACTCATCAGACTAGATCGATTTTCAATGTCTTTTGAGAACAAACTTTCTTTGCAGTTCTCGAGCACGTATAGAATATTAAAGTTTCATAAACAATTGAAACAATACTTTGTAATTCGTATAGAATAAATACAAAACTATACTATTTATATTATCTAATGAAATATACACGCTTTTATTTTTATACACAATAAAATGTCTCCGGGATCACTCGATGTATATATGATATGTATATGAACGGATATAGGTATCACAAAACGAAAGAAAGCTCAAGTGTGTCGAGTGCTCTACACAGATTATGCTTTTACAGATTTCGTACTAATTTGTAAGCTATTCGTGAACTGTATATGATGCCCACAGTCTGCGCCGAAAGGAATCAATAGGATATTATATAGTTGACGATCGACATGCAAGGAAAGCGTGCAGGTAAAAATAATATAGCGCGCGCTGTCTGTAAAATTCCTCCCCTCAACTCCTCAACTCCACAAAAAAAAAAACCAATATTTGAACGATTCGTCTGATTTTGTTTTCTCGTCTCCCGGGGGCAGAGAACAGCGGCGTGTGGTAGTCGTATACAGAGCAGATAACTATGTATCGTATTCCGGAATCGTATTACTTATATATTATTGTCATTGTATACCTACAACTATACTGTCGTTATATTATTTATAGTAACGGTCCGGGCGGTTTGTGTTTGTTTTTAATTACAAAACTACACCGGTGATGATTACGGCATTGTATTGCACGTGTGACAAGGGCCATTATTATTATTGTTATTATTTCTCGCCTTCTCAGCGGCCGACGCGGTGCGAACAACGCGACTACCGTCGACGCGTACCACACGCCGAGCGCGGTTTTCGGGTCGCTGAAATTCATTTATTTTTCTATAGGGTGACGCGACGAATTACATATTTAGCGGCGACGAGGGGGGGAGAGGTGAAAACGGAGTCCTCGTGTTTGCGTCGTAATCACGAGTTATTGTCCCCGGCAGTGAGCGGCTAAGGGCGCGCAAAACAAAATAAATATAAATACCTAATATCATATTAAGATAATATGCAGGGTACATTATATATAGCGTAACAGTGGTAATCCGTGGTATGTGGTATGCTATAGGAGATATTTTTCATCAAAATTCGTCCTTCGTCGATAAAGACGTTGTGCGGAGTTTTTGCTAAAATGTTATTGTATACGCATCTACTTTTGTTCATCCCTAAATCGAGTACCTCAAATCAGTTGCACATCGTTGTTTTTGAAAATTCATTTTATTAAGATTTTCAGAGTATTGGAAAAGGGTAATGAAAGTGTAATTCAAGTTTTTAATTTCGATTGCTATTTGTATGTATGTATATATTATACATCAGCTCAATATATTATATGCAAATAACATAAAATATATATCTATCTGCATCTATAGTTTACATTTAAAATTTCACTTGGATAAGAGTCAGAATGTTAGGTAACTAATATGTTTTTTCCGTATATTGTTTGTGTGGAAGGGGGGGGGGGAGAAAAAGAGTTTAAGTGCCTCACAATATAAACGAAATACTGCTGTGCATCAACAAAATGCACAACAAAACATAGACCGAACGTGTGAGAGATGGAGATAGATAGCGAAGGAGAGGGAGATATACAGAGAGAGAGAAAGAGAGGGAGATAGAGAGAGAGAGAGAGAGAGAGAGAGAGAGAGAGATGACTGCCACCGTTTAATTATACTTTAACGGCCTTAATTGGCAGCTAAACAGGGCGAATTGTGTACATAATGTGCGCACACGTATAGTTTTGCTGCGGGTTTTCCGGTAATATCTTTTTTTACGAATGAATATTAATTAGATCCGTCGTCGTCGTCGTCCCGTATATAAATATGAGTGACACTATTGCTCAATTATTATTTTACGGGGCTGTACGATAGGCTGCAGTAGATTGTAATCTTTATTGTAGAATATTGTTATAATATTATGTCGTCGTCACAATTTGACGAGAGTTTTCAATTTTAAGTTTTTTTTTTTTTATGTCTTCGAAAAACTTTACAATCGAATATGGCACTCGTGTGGACTTTAAATACGATTCCGACGCTGGGAAAATATTTCGGGTAACTGTATTATTCATTCGCAGTTTTCACAAGTTTTACGTAATCTCGTTTACGCGCACCATTAAAAGTTTCTCTCGGATATAAAAATGTATTTTTCAATGTTATTTGTAAGGTTATTTATTTCATTTTACGATTGTCCCGGGGCCTTCACGCTTATTGTTCTTCACCATTTGTCCTATCGAATATAAAAATATGACCGCCTTAAGAAAAGCGGAGGCGAGTAAAGAAAAAAAAGGAAACCATTTTTTTAAATTTGAATAAACCCTTTTTGAAAAAGACCGCCGCATTTTATTTTACATAACTCAACACATGCACATATATTTATGTAGGTATGAAAAAGCCTATGCAACTTTTTTTTAGACCTTCAAATTTGACGTGGGTCAATAGTTCGTATTATATCTTCAAAGTTTTTCTTTCATAATAATACGGTACAATGGTAGTGGTATTTTTTTTTCCGACAACGTTGCATTATTATTTACTTGACAATCGAAATATCCTTTCGTCAGAATCGAACTTTTTATTATACTCCGTCGTTATTATACTGCAGTCGGCAAATTAATTAATTAATTCATCCATCTCCTGCTCAAAGTGAAATATAATCCTGATTAAAAAATACGAACCCTTAATAATAAATTACTTTCATGGTTATTATAATATTTACTTTATATTCACGACAAAACAATGAAGACTTGAAAAATATAAAATTAATCAGTATTTCAATTATGTTCTTTTATTAACGTTTATTTTATTATATTATATTATTATCGGTAGGTACCTACCTACTTGGCATAAAAGAAACGGGGAAATTATCTTACTAGTACTGATTTTTATGAATTTATCAAATTAATTTATGTAAAGATTATTATTTGTCATTTTATTGATTAAAATAGATGAATACGAGCTATTTTGAATGTTTGTTTAATTATTTTAAATACGTATATAGGTACACTGTACAAGTCGTATTTACCTGCATCGAGTCACTGACAAAAATATTAATACCACAGTGATTATCGTACGGATATGAAATTGTTACGACCAATTGTACGTTTTTATGAAAGTTTAAATCTACAGAAGACGTGACAACAGCCAACAGCAATAAAAATAATATACGAATATAAACACCATATTTTTTATTCAACATCATAATATATAATTTTATTGATAAAATAATAATTTGGTTTCCCTTGGTATTACTTACGTTATTTTTATAAGGATTTAAGTAAATATAATTTATCGTACGAACAGTAAAACGTATAATATGATATAGCTGGTTTACCTACACCCGAAAAGTACCCACCGCACATATCGCGGCACTAATAAAAAGGCGTAACGACGCTCTGGAGTGCCGTTTGCGTTATTATTCGTCGCGGTAGTATATATTATATTTACGTACTTACATAATATATAAATATATTATAATATTTTATATATGTAGACGGACGAGAGGGGAGGTGTTTGTGAGCGATTATATTATTATACGTTTCTGTACGCGCGAAAGGAGCGATTTGAACGTTTACATAGTTATTACGAAGGAAAAATCGTTCGCAATTCGATATGATCACATATAATATAATATACGGCGAACAACAAGCGTTCAACCTCCTGTGACGCTCGAGACCATTGTTTTGAAGGAAAAATGACGAGAAAAATATTACGCGTAATGATGACGACGACCGCGATGAAGATGATGATGATGATGATGATGATGATGATGATGGGACCGAGCGCCGCCGGAGATATGGGCGCGCGCCATTTACCCGGTTCGGCTGCGTTTGCGCACAACGGGGCTTTTTAAAAAAGAAATGTGCGTCGGATATCCGCCTTCTCCGTGTTCGTTTGTTATTATCATTATTATTCGACCCTTTATTATTATTATTTTTTTTTTATTCTATCATTACGCGATATATATTCACCGCCACTGCTATAACACATATACACACACACACACACACATATATATATATATATATATATACTCTCGTTTTGACCGACGTGCCGCACAAAAGGAGAACCGCCGCCAGCTGGTTCAAAAGTGAGAGCTGTCGGAAATGATGAATTCGGAACGAGGGCAGCGGACAAAAAGTACAAAAAAAAAATAATGTGTATACGCCGTACCTATAATGCACGCGCGCGCGAAAGGGGCGCCGGCCGCCCTATATATATATATTATTATACATCAAATGGCACGCGATACGATAAAAAAATTTTCTCGCCCCCGAATAATATAATATAATAACGAGGTGCGGTGCAGTACATTATGTTATAATCACCCTCGTGTAAATTACCTAAATATTATAGAACAAAAACTAGGTATGTATATAATCTTATTACAATACTTCTGTTTATTTTAAAGTACACCCCGATAATTATGGGTAAGGTTACCAATAGGGAAGGACGGAACGCACCGGAGACGCTGATTTTTCTTAGCAAACTCTTTTGTTTTTTTCCATAATATAATATGTATTATGTACATGTGAGTTAATTGGTAATTATTTGAGTACGCGTGGTTATATTATACGCGTTACTACACGTCTTTTACGTAGGTATATTATTATGCTTTCTTTTATTTATTTTTTTATTATTTATAAGATATAATACACAATCTGTACTAAATCTAGCACAATAAGAGTATGTGGCGATAGACCAAAAATCGTATTGAATTTTGGAGTAAGAAGTCATCCATTAGTGGCACTTGACTTTATTTTATTTTATCATATATAGGTATATAGTGGTTTTATTTGTTTAACTCCATAACGTTTAAATTATTGACATTCATCAGCAAAATTTGTCTATAAAATATCTGATGTGCCTTTATACTAGCGTTTGAATCAGAATATAGCTGATCAGTATTAAATACAAAAACATTCTTCAATGTTTTGTAAAAAAGCAGGAACAATATTACTATGTACGCAACAAAATTATTTAAAAATGATTTCGAATGACAGTAGCAGCTGCAGTGTCTATAGCTATAATAGCTGCGCCCGCAAAAGCTGCAGCGCGAGTTTCGTGTTCGGTGCACTTTCATCTCAGATTCCGATGTAGATATAATAGTATATATTATATAGATCTCAGACCTTCGTCAGCCCCTGCGCAAAACTTACTCCGACCGCGTGTCCCGGTTCACTATCATATATATATATATTATCATTCAACGGTATTATAGGTGTATATTACGGTTCGCGAATTATGGGAATCGTTTTTTGCGATATCATATATATATATATATTCGGAACTACGGCGATATCACGTTTCGTATAATACTTACCCTTTCAGCGACCGGACGGAGATAACCGGACCCGGACGCTACGTTAGAGTCTCGTGAATGTATATATATATGAGCATAACAATAATAATAATAATAATATGTATATATCAGTCGCGGTACGGAATTCGTAATGAACACTCGGCCCGCCGCCGCCGCGGTAAATCGACTTTTAATTATTATTATATTAAAATATGTATAAATATATTATGTAGTCGACGTCGCTGCGTGATCGTGTGAAACGATATAAAACGTATTAAAACCGTCGCTCGTATACCTACTCCACGCACACACACAAGGGTCGCCCTCGCACGTGTGAGTATAGTGTGCCGGGACGTCTATGTGTTTTTTATATATTTTATTTTGTGTGTACAGTATTTTTTTTTTTTTTTTTTTGATAACAGTAAACAACGAAACATTAAATTTAAAATAAAAAATCAACAATCCAACGCCGAGAGTGTAGTCGACGCGCTCCCAACCGGTTCCCGTGACGATTTGAATAAACTGTTGAGTGTGAGTGCAGCCTATAGAAAAAAAAACTATGTCTCGGTAAATACTACGGGGGACATAAAAAAGAAAAAAAAAAAGAAAACAAATGTAATAAAAAAACTATCGAGGGATATAATAATATAAATGCTCGGTTTATATATTATTATTATTGTACACTTGTGGTCGTCCTCGAAAAATAATAAATCCTTTATGCATTTTATAAGGTATACCGCGAAGACCACAGTTCTCTTATACACGTATTATAATATTATATATACACACACTAAATCGTATAATATATGTTATATACCTGTACCTGTGTTGCGTTTCACGTTATAGCTGACGACGGTAAACGTATATTACGAGCTATATAAAATGTATAATATAATATATTATAACGGGTTACCTGCAGCGGTTCCAGCAACAGAAATTAGAAATAAAATAAACAATTTGGTGTCGTTCGTTCGTGAGTTAAAAATAATATGATCAACGTACGGCCGTGTGGCGTGGTCTTGAATACGATATTATTTCATCTAATGAAATGCTTATATTATAATATTATAATAGCTGCACTTGCAACGTATACAACGCGAAATTATATTTTAAATATTAATAATACCTGCAGCATTTGCTAAACATCGAGAATAGGTATTTTCGAAATTTGGTATTGTATAATATATACATTAATGGGAATATAGGTTATATAAATGTTATAATATTATAATTTAAGTACCTATGTACATTTCAAGTTTTTACATATTATCTTTTATCGTATCTAAAATATTATGAGTGAGCTTTATATACACAATACACATTGAATATTTAATAAAAATAGCAGAAATACGCGTATTCAAAGTGAACGCGATTAAGAAAATATACTCAAACAGAGCCTCGAGTAACTCCATACACGATTACGAAGAAAGATTATCTAGAAATAAAAAATATCAATAAAAATCAAACGCAGCAAGTGAAAATCCAGTCACATAATAATATGTTCCCTATAATACGAGGTATATAACTATTATGATAAATGCTGTTTTTATAATTCTCACTTTAACATTCTACGCATAAATATAATAATTATTGATATGTGACGTATAACTACAAATACTTTCTGCTTCTCTAATAGGATTTAACGTTTGCAAAAACTAAAAAGATTTTTCAAAATTGTATGTAATGGAAATTAAAAAATTGTTAAAATTATTGTATTGCTCATTATATAATTACGTTGACTAAATGAATGCCACTAGTTTGCTACTATATGTTCTAAATATAACATTTTTAAAAATAATTATAATTCTGCTTGTGAATGATTATATTTTAGTTAAAATTAAACACTTTATTTAAGAACTTATGTAAAGTAATATCGTTAAAATTATAACAACATACTGCATTTGCTAAACTAAAGTTAAACTTTGACATTAAAGAGCCATTAAAAGTTGTTTTTGAATAAATTATTAGCAATTTATTTTTGAATATTCGTTTCTGACGTTAAATGACTACAAAAAAAGAGTTCTACGTGTTCCAATAACTGCAGTGCGGTGTATAATAGAAGACGAGAAAGCTTACAATATTACATTCCAAAGGTCTTTCGCCTTTGGGCACGCGTAAAAATGTACCGTACTTGGAGCCGTATTTGAAACTCTAATTTTCCGGTCCATTTTGTTTTTAACATTATCATTTGCCGGAGGGAGTTCATTCTCTTTTACGATCGCCGTCCGTTGGTCTCGGGCCAATAACTATACTATATAATATCTGAAACTTGGCCACTGTGTTATGAAAAATATCTCGTAATTATACGGAGTATACGGTGAGGAGGGCGTGAGGGGAAAAAAAACTTTGGTACTTTCTTCAATAGTTTCCCCAAACGACTCAAAGTTATATTTTATTATTCTCTATATTTATGGAATATCCTTAGATAATAATATTCAATAATAATGAGAAAAATAAGAAAAATAAGAAATACGAATCTATATCATATAATATAATACAGACGCTATTATAGGCACTTATATAATGAGTGTTCGGCATATTATCACTTTTTAGGACATATCGTATATTATTATACAAAATGTGATCCTTTTAACAAGGTCTAACAAACTGAAATACTTTAATTTTTGGATTATTTTATATCATATACAGTGCGTACATTAGCTTATTTAATATTGTTATTCTTGAAATATGCATTTGATCATATTATTACTGAATTCAGAATTAAAGAATTATAATTTATAACTATTGTTTATTATTGTTCAGAAGACTAGTTTCAGTTTAACTATTTAATTAAAAATTTAAAAAATAAAATATTTACTATCGTTTTTTTTTAAAAATCTGAGGTAGCTAATTAATGAAGCAATAATTAATGTTAATACTTTCAAAGTTTAATTACTAATTTCCGTTAAGTATTAAAATGGTTAGTTTAAACTTTAAAGTTTAAGCAAGATATGGGTTTATTTTATTATATACTAATAGAGCGGATGATGCGTACAAAGATAAACACTGTAAGGTAATTTGTATAAAAAAAAATAATTTGTCTAAGAGTTAAAATATAATTTTCACGTTACACCTTTATGATAAATCTCTCTATTTTCTGATTATTAATTATCTTACACGATTTCGTACAACTATATTTTCGAAAATATAAATGGAATAGGTTTTTACATTTTAGAATTATTTAGATGTACCTAGTAACGTACAAATAATATAGTCCCCGTGTAAATAGAGGGGTTATTTAATGAATTGGTCACGTGGTAATGGTGAAACAATGTTAATGTACTCATATCTTATTATTATAATACATTGTAATGATAACGCGACAGCGGCGATACCGAGTGCTGTTCAAACACACATAAATTTAGACTTAGCTGCAGCATATACAAGCGTAAACAGCAACCCCATATGGCCATATTCGTATTATATATATATACGGATTTGATGTGGTATAATCACATATTATAAACTATATAAGTAAGTGTAGTTAAGTATAACGCGCTACACTCGGAATTTATCTATATATGGGACCACTATAATACTGCTCGGCAAACGGTGAGGGCATGCGACAAAACCGAGAAGAAACCTATGTGAAATATGGCGTTATGACGTGTTATATCAATTGCGTTCGTCGTCGCGCGTGGTGTATCCGACTATGATATTATTACGGTATTTCGCGAGGAAAAAATGTGACGTCTGTTCGCGAACTTTTGTCAAAACAGACCCGCGGCTTATAGTCGGATCGGATTAAACGACGACGAGGCAGATGTTAAAGAATATATATATATCCCGTCGCCGTCGCACTAAAACCACCGCCTCGCCACATATTATATTATATATATACGTTCGACATTATATATTATATATTATACGAAAGCCCGTATACAGCCGATTAATAGAGATTACCGATTGACGGATGACCCGGTCTTCCATCAAATATCATATTATATTCCTCCCGAGATCACGTCTTTACCAACACGCACGACGTATATATAATATATAATACGTGTGAGTGTGTTGTGTGTGTGCTAGCACGCGTCATTTCTATTTCTCCCTTTGGAAATCGTGTGTTTGACGAGTTTTATACTAAAGTGCAGAAAAAAAAAATATATGAAAAAAATATATATTATATATTGTATACGCGCGCCACCCCGTTCGCTCATCACGAACCTATTTTGTTCGCACAACCCGAGACTGCGACGCGGTGTAATGATAATCACGCGACGTACGCTGCCGCTGTCGTCGTCCGTATATACATAAGCTATTTATTTTTATACAAATATTTTTTTTTAACCCTTATCACGAATTTGTTTCCAGTCACGAGCTGTGCACAGCGCATTGCAGCGCTCATGTTATAATAATATGTAAGTATATAGGTACTACGCGAGTTCGTGCTTGAAGACGATCCGGGTAAAAATAGAAGCAAAAAAAAAAAAATTATAATAAATGATGATATATATATAACAGTATATATAATATGTATATATACGAGTGTATATAGAAAACGCGTGCACGCGCATTGTTCGAATTACCCATCTATATATACCTGCAGCTACCTACGCGCATTATACGTATTATATAAAACGTGTTTTGCCGCAGTGTCGCGTATTATATGATATGAGCATCCGTGAGATTTCTTCGACGACAACAATATATAATATACCATATACAATAATATTATACGCACGGTGTATCGCGTTGTGTACACGCATCGTCGTCGTGTAGATTTATTTTCGCGTTTGCAGTATTTTATGCCTATACCTATACTATAATACTGCAGCAGTATCGACGCGATTCGGGGGACCGATCTAAACCCGTTTTTAATTGTTTTAAAAACGCCATAATATATAACGTCATCGTCGTCGTCGTATAACGCGTGTCGTCGAATTTATCATATCGGCTGCGGCGGCGTGGGGACCGGACACCTCTAAAGAGCCCGTCAATGGTCGTTTGAACCGGTGCCAGACGTTAATGGATGACGGCTGAATTCTATACGCCCGATGATAATAAACGGCATGTAGCTTATAAGCTATTTTTATGATCGTCTCGGTCATCGTAGCCGCCGCCCGCCGTCCGCGCAGTGACTCGGAAAGCCGCAGAGTTTAAATCATATTGTACCGATGGAATCGCCGTGTAATATATATATTATGTGCCGGTTTACGAGTTTTTCGGTTTCCAAAACGTTCCTTAAAATAGAACGACAATATTATATCGTCATGATCTCGCGGGGTTCCGTCGCGGTCGCCCGTCGTTTCGCGGAGAGAAATCCGATCCGTCGCACGACGTAGACGATAATAATGTAATAATAATATAATACGTCATGATATTGCCGTCGGATTTCCTTTGAAACGCTATACTAAAACTTCGCGTTGATATACATTTTAAAGGATATATTTCTGGACAAACACGCTAATGCGCTGCTATAGAGGGTGGTATTGTCTAAACTAGAGTAGTTAAAATACCCTGCACCCCCGATAGACTGTAAAATACTTAACGGACTTATATATTATACATTTAGTCACGCAAACTATAATAAAATAGAATTTAAAACAACGAACGAGTGGTGCGTAACAATATATAGTGTCTAGGTATAATAAAACACGGTAGCTCGTCGGGGAAACGATAATACCGCGTGTACCTAAATTGCATACGTTAGACGCCGTGTCACATGCACAAATTGCTATACGCACTAATTATTGTGTTATACGCATATTTCACTGAAATACCGTGAATTATTATAATGTAAGTATGTAACAGATTATAATTAGCTTTTAGTTGAAACGAATAGGTAGTAGGTACTATACGCGTTTGAAATGTGCATAGTATGATAAAACACGACACGGCGCGAGACGTTTAAAAAGTGTTCATAATTTATTCTGTTAAATGAAACATTTTAGACCAAAATTAAAGATTTCTCAAACACTAAAACAATTTTACAAAATAAAAAAAGGAACAGTTGCAATCGTAATTAAAACTTTTTTTTACACATACATTATTAAGTGCAATACAGAGTGGGCGGATTAAACAGAGTGTATAATTGAATAACGTTGTTTCTCTCCTATATATACCTACCAAATATTACGTTCGAAAAAGGAAAATAATACATAAAAATAATTCAAGAGTTATGAGAATCCTACAGTGGGTAATAAAGCTATCGTAAACCTTATTTTTGAGCTGAAAACGATGAATCGCGTCCATTATAGAAGTCGAGCGTAAACGACCATTTCTGCAGAAATACCTAAAAAGCTTTTAAAGTTGCGCGGTGGGCCTTGCGATTTTCATCCAGTCTTTCTACCTTTTCCTCGAAATAATTTAATAACGGGATTAGTTCTATAAACACTGACCACCATATACCTCCTGGAAGTTTTCAAAGTGGAGAAATATTTATTTCACACTGGAAACACATTATGTACAAAATAATATTATATTATATATTTATATATAATATATATAATATACCATCGCATAAAACTCGAGCCATAAAAACGCGCCGAAACAGTGGCAACGTAAGTGGACATACGAGACAATGCTACGTAATTACATTACCACACGTTGTAAACGGGCGAAAATTGTATCACGATTTTATACCAGTATTACGGTTTATAACTATTATTATTATTATTATTATTATTGAGAACGCATAATATCATGTGATAATTGGATGCACGCGCAGAGCGAAAAGCAAAACGCGAGTATTATCTTAAGTATAGATCCGTCAATTTTCATAATTATGTAATGTTGTTTGTGTTTTATCTATATAATATAATATATACTGTATAAATGATTACATTTCGATGTGAAAGAGATTTATAATAATTATAATCCCTCGAAAAATGTATTGTTATAAAATATCACTGTGACAGAAAATATACATATAGATATCTGTGTATAGGGATTTACGACGGAGCTATTATCGAGGATATGACGAATTAATAATGTTCAATAGGGCCTTATTGATGATTGCTGATTCCTCGTCGGCAAACCGAGAACTTTCAAAGCTCCACAACTTATCAATTAAATATAATTCCCAGGATCAAAAGTATGTGATTAAGTTTAGAACCAATAGGTGTCATCGTAAATCAGCCGCAACACAAAGTATCAGAAATGTTGTATATTATTTTATATACAATGTGAGTGAATACGTATCGTAAAGTAAGATCAAGATTTTACAGTATATTTGACGCCGTTCAATACCTTGTAATAAAACTATCTGGATTTTATAAAAATTTGAGTCATAAAAAAATTGTCATATATGTTTGAAAAAATTTTTTTAGTATAATATAAAATGGTTCGCTGCTTATAATACTTAAAATTAGATGATAATATAATATCATGTTATAAAAAGAAAAAATTATATATTACATGCGCAGTTTGCTTAAGTAAACGCGATTACATATTATTCATATATACCTACGTTTGTTCGAAACATTTATTTTCAATGCACAATAAACCATTCCGAATTTACGTTTTACGGCATGTAGGTTTTCAGAAACTTTTTCTAGAAGCTTTTACGTTAGTTTAAAGTTTCTGCAATATCTGTTTGGGGATCGGTAATTATACGCACTGTAATTTTTCAAGACTTTAAAAATGTTACCGGCCGCAGTTCGCTACGGCGTAGAAAAATGATGGCAATTAAAACTTTTCCGACAGTCTGGTGATAAATCCTATTTACATTTAATAGGTATGATAAATGTTAATATATTTAAACGGAGTATTTGAGCTCACGAGTTATGTCCGCGCAAAGATGCGAGAGCTTTCAACAGTGGACGTTTGTAGCAAAATGAAAAAAAAATCAGCAGACAGTTAAATCATAAAACGTTAGAAATTAATACATCGTTCGTTAAGTTTTTTTTATTATTTTACCACACTTAGTGTAGATATTACTTAAAATTACCTATTAAGTAACAATTATTTTCTATCTCCCTGCTGAATTTAAACTTTGTAGCGATATATACTAATAAATTATAACAACTTTAAATATAATGGTAGATAATGATAACTTTTTATCTATTTACACTTAAAAAAAATATTGGAAAAAATAATTGATAAGGTACCAATATCAATATAAACTATTGGAGTTGTATCCCTACAGCAAAAAACATAATAGAAAGCTTAACATCCCACCTTTTATTTCTATGTAAATTATTTTTAATTTAGGTTTATTATACTTTTACCAATTTATAAATTATTTATTTTCATTTTAAAACATTTCATAACTTAACATATTTTTAAAAAAAAAACCAATTGATTTTATATGTTAAATATAAGTAGGTAGGTACCACAGACTAAATAAAGTAAAACCGTATTCTAACGTTCAATATAATAGATTACACTTGTATTGTAACTTTTGTTCTAGTTTATTTAGATGATCTCTTAATAGTGTGATGTGACACTTCAAACGAACAATTAGATATGAAGTATAAGTATAGGTACCTACGACGACGAATTCGAAAAAAAGGCTGAAAAAAATAATAGTCGAAAAGTATTGTTCACGCAACAACAGGGAGTAAATCTGTGAAGAAAAAAAAATTCTACATGACACAGATCGATGTGGCATTTTTACAGGATATTTCTCTGCTGCAGATTTATAATCCATTGTTAGCTGGAATTAATTACACGGTGTCCTCTTTTGCCTCTCTTTCTCTCTCTCTCTCTCTCTCTCTCTCAGTCAGCTGGTGAATATAATGAACGAACACGGCTCATTGTAACCCTCTACCCCGCCAAGCTCCACCATTCATTGCGCGCACGGCGCAGAGCCTTAACAAATCGCTCCCGTTGTCGCTAAATGACGATGGCGACTGATGTATGTGTTCGCGCAAAAGGAAATATCCATTGTTTTCACCCTTTCTGTCTTCGAAAACACGGGTGCGTGTAGCAGTGGAAAAAAAATGTACATCGGCGAAATAAAAGGCCCGTATTATATTATTTCGTATTTTAATATATTGTACTGGATGTATAGATCACTCACACTATACATTATAATAAAGATCTATATACAATTGTATTTTGATGATGATGCAGATAAACGCTGGTGAAATATTCATTTATATATATATAAATGTACGTACCTATGTATTAGTCAAATATATATTATATAATATGAACAAGTAATATAATCCGACTTCCGGGATACCACGGCTAATAGCTCAAAAGCTGGATCAAAACAATTACACGAATAATTCGTTTGGTCACACCCATAATTAATTAGACTAGACGGTTTTAAGTGGCCATTACCTATTATTAGTATTTAGTAGTATTATATTATTGTTTTAAAAGCCCTGTACATACACGTAAGAATACCTATTTTTTATTTGGTTTTGAAGATACCGATATGTATTATTTTATTTATGCGTATATTAAAAGTAAATTAATTGCATTTTGAGGACCTCGAGTACTCTTTTAAAAATACGATTTATTTATAACATAATCAGTATGTTTCAGAATTTACATTTACTCGGAATATGTTTTGAATAAATACATATTTATTATTTATTAATGTATACATTTAAAGCTATTCTGGACACAGAAATCTACATTTACTAATAGTTTTTCTTATTCTCAAAAATCTCTAAATAAATATTTAAAATATTGTTTTAATGCATATTGAATGTAATTTTATTTCAATATATTACCGAAGCTCATATTATATAGTTTCATACATTCTAATAAATTAGAATACAAAAACATTAAATTAATAATTCACTAGTCTGGTGTGCTGACACTTTGATTATACTACTGCAAATAGTTTATAAATAATACATAGGTAAATTATGTCATATTATAATAAAAAAAAATTGACATCTATATTTGTCATTAGTCATTTCATACCTAAATATTGCGGACTAGGTAGGTATGTATGAATTTATAAATAATGATATTACATATTATTATATTAAGTATAAAAAATTCGTTTTTAATATTTAATGTATAACATAAACAGAAACGAGTTTATGATGATTTCAGTGTTTCGTGATAAATAAAAAGACACAAGTAATCGATCTATTATTGTTGATCAATCATTACGAAATGCTCAAAGTATTTACACATAAATACGATACATCACGATATACAACAATAAGCTTTAGATTTCTATTTACGCAGACGATTCGTTGCCATGGTTACAAAATATATTGATTAATCTGCTATATTTATTTTATATAAACAGTCGTTACTATGATTTAATTTAATAATTACTAATTAGTAATTACTATTGTACTTACCGATATTATATTTATACTTTTTCCGTGACCTGGAAATCCAGTATAGGCTCGACGAGTGTGTTTTTCCAAACTTCCTATGCTTCTTATACTTACGTACAATAATGTAGTGTGTACATACTGTTTTAAAACCCATGTGTTTATATATTTTGATAAAGGTAGTTTTAATAAAAAAACTTTTTATAATGTCAAAAACCATTCGCCTAATCTGATTAAAATTTAAAAATGACGACGCAGATAATACTTCGAGTATGATGAAATTACAAAACTTCCATTATTTTTGAGAGAAACTTGCAAAAATATAACTAAACTTATGATAATACCGCTTTTAGACTTTAATGAAATCGTTTTTAAGTGTAAAATATAAACTCACTACCTATACCTATACTGTTGAACGTAAGAAGTTTACTCACCTGCAAACTGCAGAGGTTTTTATACGTTCATTTTTTCAAATATTAAGATAAGAAAGTGAAGGTGAAAAGAACAAAAAAAAATCGAATAATTTAAACCGTATACGGCATAATTCTAAATAACTTTTTCATATGGTCGTATTGATTATCGCAGCTACGATGTAATACGATAGCGCTCGAGAGGGAAACGTTTAAACGTGGGGTTTAGCGCGGCGATAATGCGTTTCGTTTAGAGATATTTTTTTTTCAAAGTAAAAGCTAAATAAAACTGTGATGGCTCTATTATATGTAGTATTACTACATATTATAGGTAGCTGTTCCGGAAGATTTATGTTTTGTAAATTCGTGTCGTCGGTTCAGGCGGCGGCGGCGAGGCGAGCCACGAGAAATCGAAAACTTCAACAAGTCCACGTCCCATATATATATATTATTATTATTACATATTATATTATAATATTACCCCTTGCCTATATATCTATATATGTTTATAATATTATAATAATATACTATTACGGTCCAGCCGTCGGAGAGGAAAAAAATATAAAAAACGAGCCTACAATAATTTCTCTGCGCTGCACTAACGAACGCGCGTTGCATTCCCCAGAGGTGTTCTCTAACGCGCGACAATCGGGGAGGCGGCGGCGCACGTTTGTTGAATATTCATTGAATATTGCCCTCACAAGTAGCCCATGTGTGTGCGCGAGCGGAGTGTTTGTTTTGTGCCCTCGAGCGCGGCACTCGAAAATATCAGTAGCGGAGTTTCACTCTGCAGTTTTAGCGCTCATTATAATATATTAATGACGTAGTTCGTCAGACGGTTATTTACAAGGCTGCTCGATTGAAAAAAAACTATAATATAGCTGCGTTGTATATGTAAGCAATGCGAAAAATAAGGATTGCGCGCTCGGGAAGTCGGGAACGCCTCCGATTGATATACCGGATAAATAATAATAATAATAATAATAATAATAATAATAATAATTATTATTATTATTATTATTATAATCGTCGCATAAAATAAAAAATGAAAAGAGGAATAAAAGAAATATTTTTTTTATTATTATTATATAAATGGGTACCCTCGTCATTAATATTTTTCATTCGATATAGGTATATATAGTAATTATTGTTAAACGGCGAAATATATTTATATAATCGAGAGTATTCGATCGAAACATTTTGTTGGATTGTTTTTTTTTTATAAATTAATAAAAACTTTTTTTTACTAACGCACATAATTAAATACACAATTCATCTGAAAAATAAGTCTGAAAATATTATGGTTGTCTGAAATTGTTGTACAAACTAAGGGTAGGTATAGGAACCTATATTTAAAAAAATATATTATGTATGTTTATCTCAATTTTTTTATTGCGCTCCAGTACCTCTATTTTGTTTTAAAACCACGCATGGTAGTTAAGATAAAATGATTGAACATTTTTAACATCCGTTTTTTATTGAAAGCAATTTCACACGAATATACCTACAACCTCGGTAATTTACTCGAAGAATACAATATTTTAATTTATAATAATTGCATACCTATTTATACCTAGTATGTAAATTATGCACGGACTAAATACGTACCTACAGGTTAAATGTATTAACATTGCGAGGTTTGGATTTTTATCAACTTTAAAGGGTACTTGTTTATAATACGTTTTATAAATCTACATAAGAACGGCTATAGTGTTTTTATGTTTGTACAAGAAAACATAAATAAACATAACATATCGCGATAATGTTTTCCGTCCAGACTGGCCGATATACGATCACTTTTTATTATTTTTAATGATACCTACATCTATATAGTTTTATTATAATTTATGTTAACTCGGTAAAATTGCATTAATGGCATATTATTATTGACTTTTAAAACCGCAAGGGAAACAATTTCATACGTTTTTACTAAAATTCGTCTACAACTCTATAAAATAAAATGACGAGAGTATATGCATTGTTGTAACTTGTAACAACAGTTGTGTTTGTCAACATTAAAACCGTTTCGCCGAAGTTAAAAGTGCAAACCGACAGCTCCGCCACAAACAACACGAAAGCACGACAATCACTTCTCGGACCGTTTATGACAAAAAATGTGTAATAAAAAAAATTTAAAAACCTGTTATAATATGGCGTTATATATTTTTTTTCTCCGTCGTCAATCGTCATTATTCACGTTATTGCATAATAATTTTCAATCGCGCGGCGTAAAACATCAACCGTGCCCACTCCCATTGCCCGGGGTGACGTGACGTCGATTTATCGACGGTATCGCACTGATGCGCAAGCACGAAATCGTTTGTCTCCCGGTCGAATGACAAATTACACCTAGCCAAAACGCACCGCTGTAAAAATCATTCCGATATCGTCTGAAATATGGCCGGACTGCGCGATACGTATATATACATATATATTGTCAATGATGGACTGTCAGTCGACCGGAAGGGACGATAAAAGCGTCCGGCCAAAGGGCAATACTCACTCGCCAGCACCCCTTGTTCATCGTCGTCGTCGTCGTCGTCATCAGTTATTACAACCTCCGATGTAACTCCTCCCTCCTCCTCGTCATCGTCACCCGAAGTATGGGTCCAGGGGGGGGGTGGACTTGGGAGGGTTGGTTTATGGCTCGTATAAAAACGCCTTTTTATATGGCAATCCATGTTTTTGTCGACGACAAAGGAAATATAATGTTCGTCTGTCTGCGGGCACGTTTTTTAAGACGGCTAACGAGCGACCGCGATGACTGATATCACGTAAATAAACGACTGCTACCACTAAAAAAAAAAAAATGTCCGCATAGAGCACTGTGTTTGAGTCGTTAACGTCAAAATCGGTATAAACGCCTATATATACTGTAGAGCACATAGAATATCATACGCGCGCATATATATATATATATATATATAGTTTCGACGGTTATATACTTAGAATCGAAAAATGAGTGTCGGCGTGTGTGTGTGTGTGTGTATTTTCGCATGCTGAGTGCTGACGTAAAAAAGTAAAAACGACGATGATAAAATAAAACGCGCGCGCGTATTTATATCCGTTCGTTGAACAATGTCTCCGAACTGTCTGGAGCTATTTGTTTTGTCGACGGCTGACGATAAAACTTTTCACTTCCTATCCCGCACCGCACATGCATGATCTGGAATATTTATTTTGCACACGTCTTTAGACTAGACGTGTATGCCAACTTTTCCCATAAACCACGGCGATGCCAAAGATTTTTCATATTTCTTTTCGATGGTGTTGTTTTTTTTCTTTCACACGCATGGAGGGTCGTCTTTCAAATATTATTATACAAAACGTATTTTTTAAATAGAAAATCGATACGTGTACAAGTCGTACGTACCTATCGCCTATGATATATATATATCGTGTATAATACGCGTAAAATATGACATATTAAATATAATTAACGTTGTTTATTGAACTATGATCGTAAAGCAAACAATATTTATTAATTTGCACAATTAGAAAACTACAAACCCAATCAATGCGAGGTTCACACGAATTTCTTTGTCTTTGTTGTTTTTATTGTTAAGCCGTTTATTAATATTGTATTTTATTATATTACGTCAGAGACTTTATAATGTTAAAATGGTTCTCGAGCTTGTGTAATTTGAAATACACGCTGCAGTATTATTATTTTCCGATCAAGCAAGAACATTTTATTGCTATTTGTTCTCGACAAAATCAATTAATTTCCGTTCGTTAGTAATAATAATAAGGGTCATTTTTTTTTTGTTTTTTCGAAACTTCTGAGTATTTCCAGTTTATTTTCAAACTAATTTTGCATGAAAAAAACCGATTACTTTTATCGATCTATTTGAACTTAAACTTACAACGTCTAACACAGCACGGACAATTAAGTAATAAAACTTTGATTGTTTGATAAGAAAAAAAACTTTTCATTATTGCAATTGTATTAACAGGCATCGCAGGCTGCAGGCACGAAACAAAACTAATAAAAAAATGATTGTTTACAGCTTAGGTATATGAAAAACTATATATAATAAGATATTATATGCAAAATAAAATGGTAATTTCGTATATAACATTAAGAACAAAAGTTATTATTTCTAATCATGGGAGACATATGTGTAATTGAACACTGATAAGAAGAATAAGTCCTACTTTATGAAGAATCTTAATGTTTTAATTTAGAAACTAATTTTTAAAAAAAGTAAGCTTCTTTCGATATGAAAAAATTAAATGATACGTACCCATAAAAACTAAAAATAATTAGGTGAATTATTAAAGTTGATTGAATTTAACTTTTTTTTTAGCTGTACCTACCTATAGTGCAAAGAGTATAAAACTAAAATATCCTATGCCCTTTTTCTTATCAAGGTATCAACTGTCGATATTTATAGCTTTCGATCGAAAATTGTTTATATTATATATCAATACTTAAAATAATCGTATTTAAGGCAGGTCAATATAACACTGTTATACGTCAATTATAGTTTTGAGTGAAATATAATATCAAACTGCACCATCATATATAATATTATGATATAGTACAATAGATCTATAAAAATAAGACGTATATACAACTCTTAACACCACGCTTAAATACGATATAATATAATATAGTTTATAGCATCTGGTATGTCAGTATAACATACCTACCTATAATTGTGATACCACATTAGCTATACACACTGCACTGTATATTATAATATACATTTCAATTACGACGACGACGACGACGACGGTCGGACGGAAAGTTTTTCTTTTTTCTCCCTCGAGTTTCCCCGACAGTTTTACCTAAACGCATACACATCGGCGTTATAAATATATACGCATATATACCTATACGTGTGTGCTTATACTTTATATACGCGGCTACTGTGCCCAGGGGAAACCTATCACCGAAACTAGTTTCCGAGTGTTTTATGTGGCCGCCGCGGTACGTACAAGTAAGTAAGTGCCTCCATATATATATATATGCGCGCGCGAGTCCAAATCCAAACGTGTGTGTGTTTGTGTGTGTACATCGAATAAATAAACGCACTACACGTACGCGCGTACGGCTTCATTGAAATTTGCCGTGATAAATCACCCACGCGACTTCGGACTGGAGTGGCCAGAGGGCGTTTAAGCGGATTTATTAATATTATTATATACTGTTCGGAACGAAATTATCCAAACGATTCAATATAATGATAATAATAATAAGACGGTCGGCCGTACACCTCATTCGTATCTGTAAGCGCCACTTCTATACATATATAACATATATATTATTATACGCAATGTGTAATATAATATAATATATATTTTTTTTTTTATTATATGACATCCGGTTTTCGTTCGACCGTATTATATTATTATATTATATACGTAAATATATTATAATAAAAAACAGTATACGCCCAGGACTGCGTCTGCGGCGTGTAATAATTAAGAGATCCGACGCGACAAATGTATTCGGAAATTCTAATTAAGTAATTTATGTGGACGTGTTTTCCTTTCGTTTGTTTTTTAGATTTTTTTTCTCGAGCTCCCGCCTTATTCCCACCCCCACAACCCCCGAGCCGATTCGAAAACCGTATTTGGATAATTAAAACGAAAGGAGCGTATATATATACATAATAATATATGTGTTAAATTATAACATCATAATATACATATTATTATCATATACAACTATATACGCGTACACTAGCAATGACATGGTGTGTATGTACTTTGAACGCTCGCGACTACGTATAATAATAATTATAATAATATATACGGCGCAGGGCTGTCGTCGTTTATTTGCATACCTACGTCGTTTTAAATATTCATTTGTTTCCGCAGTTAATTTAAATCAAATTTACCCGGTAATTCTACGTGCGTATGTATATTCGGCGTTTGTCCATACGGACGGACAGACGGACGGGCGGACGGCCGGCCGGCAAGGCACGTGGGAGGCCGCATAATCAGCGCGACTCGGATGATATTATGGGGGACACGCGACAGCGGGTAATAATAAAATAATAATAATATCCCACGGGACCTACTCAAAAACCTCACGAAAAAATAATACACATGATATTAAAAGCCTCCCGAACCCACTGCAGCGCAGACTATAGCTACGATGATAACGCCATGCCATGACATGCACGCATAAAAATAGTATTATGTCTTATAACACAAAATACGTACTTACATATTTCGATTTATTTTGATGTATTATATATATATACAACGTAGCACGATATGCAGTTTTATATTGCGACGGTGGCAGAAACAAAAGTTATTAATTACGCAGCGTGCAACTATAGCTGACTGAGATTTAAACGAGATATTCCAATTGACATATTATATGTATTCAAGTCAATGTTATGAAATAATTATTGTTTTGAAAAAAATATATTTTATGTTCTCATCAAATTTTTAAGCTTATAAATAAAAATGTTCACCGCATACAAAAAAAAAAAAAATTATAAATTATATTTAGCTTGGTAATTTAATTCTTTATTAAAATTAATTACATAATAACAACCGTAAAGCCTTTTTTCTTTTTATCATAACGTTATAGTAAAATATTATTTCACTTTATTTTTATGCTTCGTTTAAAGTAAGGTCGAGGTAAAATTAAAAATGGTAAATTATTGTTACGAGGCATGAAATGTTTACGACGTAAAAATGTTATATTGTAATTATTATTATTATTATTTTTTTTTTTTCATTATAGATTAACAATATGACACGGGATCGTGTTTATATTGCAAACAATATTTACGACTAGACGTAGGAAATTAAAAAAGATATCCGTACACGGTGCAGCAGAATGCAGATGAATAACAAGTCAATAAGCAAACATAATATTGTAGGTATAGTTGTAATAAAATGATTTCAGATGTATATTTTCTCCTGTAAGGCCAGAAAATGAATTCGATTATTAAATATCAGATGTAATAACAACAGTAATAATAATAATAATAATAAATTATATAACTATATTACCGATTCGTATTTGAATAAGATTATGGAATAATATTCGAATAGAATCGCGTGGGCACTATACAACCACCGCACCCGCCGCTCGGTGGACAAGACACACTCACACGCACACACATAGCTATATAATATGGGTACCTACGTCGAATGAAAATCAAATGCGATTGTTTTTCGATTTGACTTCTCACGCGAGTCGTAGCAGGTATAATATTATATAGCGTTATGATATTATTATTGTTACGTGCGTAAGAAAAAACGTTTTTGAAAATATTAATATTATTATCACTTATAAATAGGTATATATATTATATATATTATATATGCATTATATAGGTAACGAATGACAGAGGTAAGGAATATTACAATATGTAAGAATGACTGCAGTTTGACACGACCGCGGGGTCACGTTCAATAATAGCGTATATTATATTGTAGACTATACAGTGATGTGCTGTACACACAATCGGACGAAAAAATCACATTTAACCCGGAGGGCTATCCCCCCCCCCCGACGTATTATATATAATATATATGTTATGAATAACGCGTACCGTCGTGTATACAGTGCGTATACATGCGGTAGTGGTAATGCGTCGGGTCGTACACGGTATATAATGTATAATAATATAATATGTTGTCGTATCATGGTAGTATAGTATGCGATCGGAGGAGACAAATGAAGCACGAAAAAAAAAAGAATCTCCGTAGATCACCCCGATCCACACACACACACATGTATCGTACAAATGTAAATAAATCTGTACCTTTATACGCCGCATAATATAGTGTGTTCTGTTATCGACTACGGGCGAGAACCGATTGACGTATACGAACGACGTCTGCTGCTATCGACGAATAAAAAAAAAAAAAAAAATCGAAAAAAAACCGTCGAGGGGAGTGAAAAAAAGCGGTTACAAATCAAACACACCGCGAGTTACGCGCGTATACGTCATATACATATATGTACACATGCCTACCCGCCGATGATATACGTAATAATATAATATGATTTATAGACGAACACGATCGCGTATTTTGTTTGCTCTGTAACGCGAAGATGATGATTTTCGGCATTATATTATATTATTGTTATTATTCTTGACACATGTATACAGAAATAAATAAATAGAATTGACGAATTATGTATATAAGCAGCCGCGGACCAACCGTATTATAGTAGGTAATATATTTTGTTCTAATGAATATTTTTTTATATAATTATAATAATTAGGTATATAATAAGAGAAAAAAATTTAATTATTGATTTGAACAGATGTTATTGCAACATAATTGGTCAATTATAAAGGTAGGCATTGACTATATAGGTATGATATTGGGATAATTAAATATTATTTGTCAGATGTTTCTGTTACACCCTGTATGTGTATAACAACATTTGATAGTATTTTTCAGACCCTAGAGCGAAGGGTTGTTTATATATGGGTACCTAAGCGTGTATATATTATATTTAATAAAGGTGTGGCGCCTTTTTTGATTTAGTCTCGTGCGTGATGTACACGACTCGGCGACAACAACAGTATAATATAATATAATATAATATCTGTACTCGCACACCGATAATGATAATGATAATAATAATAATATAAAAGGATATGTTCTAAAAACTGTATATACCTATACGCGCGCTCCGGGTGTATAATTATGATGGTGTGTGTGTGTGTGTGTGTGTGTGTGTGTGTGTGTGTGTGTGTGTGTGTGTGTGTATGTATATATAATATCTCTTTAACCCGTGTGGGATGACGATTCCGAACAATAGGACCCGAGCTAGTACATAGTAACCCACCCACCGAGAAGACCGCGCGGGATTAATGCGTGTAGTCCGCCGCCGCCGCCGCCGCCGCTTTAGGTCCTAATCAAAAACCCGACTATTAAAACGAACATTACACTATATCCATCTCGCGTGATAAATAAATTCGTCGACCGATTGTTTTCGTCGGGTCCTCGCGCTGCGGCCGCACACATTTAGCCGACCGATGTCGTATATATTATAATATGTATATTATATAATTATTATATTATTATTAAACTATTATAATAATATTATGTTATATCCCTAATCTGGATTCCTGCAGGGCGTAGCAATATTAAAAGGAACGAAAGAGCAGACGAAGAAGCCAAGAAAGCAGCAAAATCTTCAGACACTCCAAAACTATTACAATAACGACATACGCAGATTTGAAAAACCAAGTCCAAAAACTTATCCAAATTAAATGGCAAGATCAGTGGTTGAAACAATACGTACCAAACTCCGCGAAATAAAAAATATAATATATCAATGGCCTAATCATAATCTCAACAGAAGAGAAAAAATAGTAATCAATCGTCTCCGGATATGTCACACAAGAATAACCCATAAGTTCGTTATGGCTAAATAAGAACCACCTCTGCAGTGTTCAACATACGGCGTCAACCTAACAGTTAAGCACTATGCAATAATAACACCGAATTCCACATATATGAAGAATATGTCAAAAAACTCAACATCCCAGCCAACTTTGAAACTTCCTAAGAAAAACTGACCTGTTCAGGTTTAGATGATAAGTATCACAGCTTAACTCCCTATTGTAGAACTACAAATACTGTATTATTTTTAAATGTTCTCCGTACTTATCTAAACGTTCATTAAAAAAAATTGTAACTAATTGCCTCTGTAGCCGATGTAATCTATAAACAATAAAAATAAATAATAATAATAATAATAATATGTTGTATACATACAATTTTATGTTCATAACCGCCTGTATTAAAATGTATGTCAATATTATGTCATACGGCAAAGCAATTTGTTGTTAACGCACAAAACACTTAGATTTTTATCAAAAAGTTTTTTGTAGGAATAATTATCAGATTATTTACTACTTTTTTTTTTTTTTATCATGATCGACTTATTAAACTTTTTTAAACAGCCGGTACACATATTTTTGGTTTCTCATTTTGAAGCAGGACATTTCCGTTGAAAGTGTGTTACGCATTATATGTATAAAATGTAACGAAAAAAATAATAGTTTGTATACTATAAATAAATACACGAGTTCGTAGAGACGACCGGAATATGGTAGCGATAATTTGAGGGTCATAACGCGATATATACGCTTCCGCCCATAAACCTAACCTTTAATACGAATGAATATTTAAACGATGCACAAGCTGCAAGATCACCAAAGATAACAAAAATCTAAGAAATGACGACGATTTATTGAAAAAAAATATTGTCCTGCAGTGGCAAAGTAAAAAAGAAATTGCTTCGTAGATATACGCATATATAATATTATATTGTTATATACATAATAAAGCGGAAATATAAGTCGGCCAAAAGCGTGTGCAGTAAAGACGTTTGATCGAAACGACAGCGCCTCACGAATGCCACCGATATATAGGAGGGACGATACGCGTATAAATATAATATTGTCGTTTCAATATGTCAATTAATGAAATCGAGTCGCAACCCCTCGCACCACCACCACCACCACCACCACTCGCAGCCGCCCTTGATAAGGGTAGGTACCTACCCGACTCGCGCAACAATATCATATTATGCAGCATATATATATATATAGTCGTGTACAAGTATGTATAGTGGCGGGTGCTTGTTTCGGTGTGTGTGTACGATATATCATCGTGTATCGAATTACCATTAAATATGTAAATTGGAACATCGTTTCTCCGTTTCTCGGCGCGCCATACGCGGTCGCAAAAAGCATAATATTATACGTCATACGCGGCGGCGGCGGAGTATCGCTTTATCCGTGAGTATATTATTATTATTATGATTATAATAACATCATATTATTATACCATAACGCGCGTAATTGCGAAATTAATTAAATTTCAAAATATTAACGGCGCGCGGGTGGCAACAACGATAAATATTTACACCCATTTGACAAACAAACACAATAATAACGTAATATGCGATGGTGTATATTATACGATATACGTTGTTATAATATATACCTACACATAGGTATACAATATAATCGAGTTTCAATTATTGAAATACCTACTTCGTTACCTACTCGCTCGCTTATAATATATTGGTCCGTTGTTTTATGGAAAAAATAATTAAAAGGGTAAACACGTAGGTAACAATATATATGTACCTACACATTAAACCAATATAATATATTGTATGTACGAACGTTTTGCACGTCATATTGTTTCACGGCATTTAAGTTTTCGTTTGTAAATACTAAAAATCGGTGATAATAAAAAAAGTGATTTGAATTATATTTTTAAGGGCCACAGAGGCTGTACAGCGAAATGAAACAATTTTTTTTATACTTTATGCTCCGAACTATTCGCACCTTGTCTCGTTATATAACCCATTATAGTCTACGAGAATATGAAAATTATTTATTATTTATAAACCAGTAGACGAAGACTTGACGCCGTTAAAAAAAAAAAACGAAACCAGCTACGTGTAGTATATATATATATATATGATATATGATATCATCTGTCCGAAAACGGGCTCTACAGAGCGACGCTTTATATATTCTTAAATGTCACACGGCGACAGTTTAAGTCTCTCTTCCGTTTGTTTTGCGTCGTGTTCGGTAATGGTCCCGCGGGGCGCTCGCGACTGTTTATTCCCCGGAGAGATACAACGGACGACTATAAATTCATCCGCAAAGAGACAGTATTTAGAATGGATATTAGAAACGCGTATCAGCGGGGACAATAACAACAATAATAATAATAATAATGATAATAATAATAATGTTTAAAAAGGCAACGTGCTCTGTACTATTATACACAATGGGAGTGTGTGTGCGAGAGGGTGATGGGGGAAGAAAGGGAGAAAGAGTAATGGGGAGTGAGGAGAGAGCGATCAAAGGGGAACTGGACGCCTTCGGAAACGATCTAATTTTCATTTAGGAAACGGGGCCGCAATAATATTATTCAAACGACCCTTTGTGATTCCGGAGAACACTAAAAACCTCGGCGGCGATTATACAACGTATATAAATCTGGCGCAAATATCTTTCTTTTTCCTTCACCATTTCCTCGTGTAACTACCATGATACGTATATATATATATACGGTCGGCCACTCTTGTACTCATTTGTTGTACACCGGCACGGAGGAGGAGCTGCGTAAAACCCTCGACTTGGCATCGGGCCCGTTGCCAAACGAACTGGAATAAATGGCCGTTAGAAGTGCCATTGTTTTACTTTTTTTGGATTTTTAAATACATAAAACACGCTAATGAAACAATATATTATATACTTTGTGGTATCTTTTCTCGATATACATATACCAACCTGTCCATAAGCAGTGTACCTACACATAATATATTGAATTTGAAAAAGAGAAGGTTAAGGCATACAATAAAGGTACTAAAAATATACGTTTACTGCGGGAATCACAACATGTTATCCGTTAAATAGTAAGCTGAATGTAATTTACGAAAATATTGGAAGACGTGAAATGCAATAAAATATATTTTTGAAATGATTCCAACCACGCCCCTATCAAAATAAAATTAGAGCACTGACCATTAACACATTTTGTAGCATATTATTAATGTGCGATACCAGCTGTTCGTGTTATACTCAAAACGTACATATAACTTACTCATTATTACGTTGGATGAAACTGCAGTTTAATAAATCCAATTGCATATCGTCTTACCTGAAACACAAAAACAAACAATAATTAATGTCAATAAATATATAGGTATGACATCGGATATTTGTCCATGTTCAATATTTTTTAACACATAATACAGTATACACTGTACATAATAATATAATATAACCTAATATATTTAACCGAGATTCCCACATCTATCTGTAGTGCGTTTAATTCCAGTTTAGTCGTTTTTTCTACCGTATAAATGTCTGTCATCGTGTTCATTACCGTGAACGGTACAAGCGGTGTACAACGAATATGAGTTTTTTAAATAACTATTTATAAGCCTACTTTTTTTTTGGCAAGCTCAGAACAAAAGTCATGAACAACTAAATTTACCAGGATAATTGCATTTTTAATTAAAATGCGATGACATTTTTTTTTAGCTATTTTTAATTAGTCTCGAAAAAACTATAGCGCAAAAACCAAAATATATCCTTTGTTTCGGTTTTTAAATAACCGATTTTTTTATTTTAATTAAACTGAATAGCCTTATGCATATAAAATGCTATATAAAAGCAAAAAAATCAAATCAAATTTAACTAAGTATAGCAACGACAAATTATATAAATTATATTATATTAAATGAAGACAAATTATATCAAATATTTCGTTCGATATCTATGCAAAAAACATATTTTCTAGTATTCAATCAAAGTAAAATTATATTTATGTCCCATTAAAACGGCTAAACGACTATCAAGTGTTCACCGCTAGCGCTCGAATTCATCATACACGCTACTATTGTTTTTGGATTTCAAGAAATTCTTTGAACCTGCAGAAGTTCTGAAGTTCTGATTTCATTATATAAGTACGCGTGTCGTTAAAGTTCCATTCTACGTGTTAAGTTGGGTCGGGTTTCAAATTTTAATGAGTCCTTTTTTCCCTCGTAATTATTCCAATTGTTCTTGAATTATTAATGGAGTTTGTTGAAGTTGTATTTTTTTTTTCGTGCAACCTAAACACCCGCGGGACACTATAAAATCGTGCATGTATTTTTAAGTAATACCATCATTCAACAACTGTATCAACTAAATATATACCTGCTACTATATACATACAGTATATAGTACTCATTTGTATGAAAATATGATATAAAACGTTTAAAAAAAAAATACCAAACCAAACCAAACCAAAAATATTCGCTTATACATTATGCATGCATTTATACGTCGTGTAAACCGTTAGTTTCGCTGATAATAAAATAACACACATTTGGGAATCCGGGATAGCAACTCACGTTATCCTGAATACACACGTACGTATATATCTACTATTATTATATGCGCGCTAATGAACATTCGTGACACTAACAAATGATGGCGGAGCCGTTAATCGCCGAGAGACTATATTATATAGCCGCAAGACTCGACGTTAAAATCGCAATTAATTATTTGTTTTCGTTATCGAAGACGCAAACGAAAACACAGTGCGTTTAATATTATAATAACGAACAATAATACGTGCACGCCGCCGTAGACACAGACGTAATATAGATGGTTTACCGGTGCAATCAAGCATTATAAATTATAATAAATTATTACTTATACATTATTTACGGTATTGTAGGTATATACGCGCGTCGCTTGCATTCTGCGTGTGTACAATACCGCGAGTGTAAATATTGCGCCTTGGGGAGAGGTTGTAATTTATTGATCTTCGATTGTATCTATTATATATTTTTATATACCTACTATTATCGCGCATAAATGTAAAAGCCTAATGCAATAATAATAATAATAATAATATATGTCCACGGTTTCGTTCTGCAGGTCAGTGGCGACCGGGTCGCCTCAATAGCAATAACCGCATATTGTCCCCCAAAGAAAAACGTTCGAAACAAATATAACACGTGACTGCATTGGTGTACATTAGTGTTATTATATATAATGCATTTTGGCGACCCGAGCCAGTCCATCAACCCGTGTGCAGCAAAAGACAAAATACATTTATGTCTTAAGACCTGGTCTAGTCCTGAGGTTTTCAAACTGTGCGCGGTGGTACGGAAAACAAATTAATATATTTAATATTTTTAATGTGCATGTATAAAACATACACATTAAAAATAATCATACTATTTGACCATTTATTGTTCGGAATAGTTTTGTTTTTAGACTTACAATAGTTGTTAGTGGAAGCAGGTGGCTGATTCGCAATACAGTCTATAGTAGTCGGTAATCCAATGACCTTACCCTAAAATATTTTCAACGTTTTAACGCGAGTCGTAAGGAAATTCTGCACTTATTCGCCAATGGCCCGTATAATAATATAGCTGATCCTGCACGTGACCAATTAAATGTTAGTGGAAACAACCCTTCTTAAACTCCATTAAATGTAAAATGCACAGATTTTTAACACAGGTTGTTTTGGCCAAATATAAAATACAGATCTAAAAATATATTCAATTTTCACAACTATTTTATTTTCCGTAACCAATGCAAACAAAAATACACTCATTTTCTGTGAGACAACATATCGCTGTGTGATCCCACTCTAAAATGCAACATTTTAACATTTTAAAAATTAGCTTTGAGGTGCACGACCTCTGGTAAATGATTACCTATGAACAAATTTCATAATCATGCATGCGATAGACTTGGCAGTGGAACGCTTACACACACACACACACACACACACACACACACACACACACACACACACACACACACACACACACACACACACAAACATTGCTTTTTATTAATATATATACTAAAGATTACTTAATTTTGTCTGAGTATACCGCAAGTGCCTCTGTATAATGCATATATTATATATATCACACCTCGGGCTTATAAAAATATATTATTACGATAAAACGAATTGGGGAGCGTATCCCTTTACCCTGCCGTGCAAAGTTCGCGAGTATATAGAAATTGTATACAATATGATTTACCTTCCCCTAAAACCGTCGCCGGGCCCACCAGCTGCAGTAAGTATATATATACGCTCCATCCTGCAAGTGCAGCGGCAGTACGCGACGTTTATTAAAAAATATCGAAATATTCACGTCGTTATTATTCGCTCGCGTATATATACAATAAAAAGAGTCCGCAGCCGGAGCAAATATTGTGAGTGAAAAATTGTTCATTTTATTAATTCGTTTTTTCGCCGGCGTGTGAGCGCGACGTCCCGTTTTCAGTATAACGCAATTAAGCGCGCTTTGTTGCGCGATCGCAATAATAATAATAATAATAATAATAATAATAATAATAGTAATAATAATAATAATAGATTTACCGCACGGGTAAGGCAAAACATATTATATATATATATACATATATTTTATACAATATAACGTACCTACACACTGCGATATATAGAGGATCAAACAATTAAACTACGCGTCGCCCACACGCACATGCGCTGCGCCGCCGCCGCCGCCGCCGTATCCCTGTGCAGTTCACCGCCGGCGATTATTCCGCCGACCCGCCCCGGCTTCGGGTTCTTTTGTACGCGTTATTATTATTTTGTGCGGAAAACTACGACGCGACTACCGCCCGCCAATCCCGAGGCGAAGATATTCGACAAAAATTACACACAAACACCGTTTGTTGAGCCCTGCTCGCACTCTCTGCTCTGTCTTTCTTTCTCAGTCTCTAATGCCGCCGCCGACTAATTATTCGCAGGCTCGCAGCATACGGTACCTATATATATATATATATATATATATATATATATATAAATATATACCTTGCACATAACGTACACATTAAGCGTTCCTTCGTATATATACATAAATAAAGTATCCTCGTCTACGTTCTTGCGCCGCACGGGTTTTATACAGGGCGATTCTTCGAGCACGCGCTCAACCATAATTTTCCCTTGTTTTCTGATTTTCCGAAATGTTATAGTAATCAAATATAAAAAAATATTATACTTTTAAATACTTGAGCACATTTTTTATATTTATTTTTTTTTTTTTTTAATGAAATTCTTCATATTTTCGTCTAATTTCATTTTATTTTTTTCTTAAATATTGAAGCATATAATAAGTAAATCAAATTCTTAGAGTAGTATCTGAATTAGTAAACTTTAATCGCCTACTGAGAATAATATTGTTATTAAAGTCCATGATAGGTTTAGATTATATCGTATAATGATACGCAAATGATGATTTTAAAATTATAGTTATTAGATTTATCTATTAAAATTGTCCGATTATAATATAATAAGTACTAGACTAAACATTTATTTTATGTACAACCATTATGAACCATTGAACTATATTATCCTTAGTACATATATAATGTTTAATGAGTCAGAAACATAGGTACTACAGTTTGGATTTCGATAAACCTAACCTTAAAAAAAAATCATCTGAATTTGAAAAAAAAAAATGTTTTACTGCTACAGGATACTACCCATATATATTATGGTATAAAAGATCTAAGTATTCTAATACGATTATAAAATAGTATAATAGGGTCTTAAAGTGTAGGTATACTTGAAAATTCAAAAAATCAGAATTCTATTAAATGTATTGTTTAAGGATTTGAGGGCGAAGGGGTGAGCCGAATCACCCTGTATAGGTACATAAATATTATTGTTATAATTACACCGGTTAGAATAGTAAAGTCACATTCAGACGATTCACTATACGCAGCAGCCTCCATCCCGTGCAGCCTCTGCGCGCACACACCTGTGTCGCTATATAAACTCGAGCGGCAAAATGTTCGCGTATAATAGAGTATAATAATTTAATGATATAATATATTATTACGTTCCGTCGCAGCGCGTATGCACTCCAGCTGTAGTCGTGTTCTCCGGACTCCGAAATCATTACTATACGGTGTATGATAATAATATTATATTTTGTACTGCACCTACGACGAAGGGATGCCTCGAACTGCGGCCGAGCTTGCTTGCCCCCGGATCGAGTTCGATAAGACACGCGGGCGCTATGAGCTTCAGACGTCGTTTTGTCGGCCGCGTACTATATATTATATTATACGCAAGATGGATTCACCTTCCGTATAATATATTATATCCACCTTGATTATACGAAACGGCGCAATACGCGTAATTGCACGATTCCAATATTAACCTCTATATATTCAATTATAGAGTAATTATATGATTATTATTTATCGGCGGTGATCGCCGTGTGTGTACGTTTCGTAAGTACACTTGTTAAAATATTATACGTTTAACGGTCGGGAAAAAAATCGCTTACCTACGCATTAATTATTATTCGTCCATTAATACGTTTTTATTCCAATAAATGTATGCATTCATTATAATATTGCAGTGTACACTCGAAACTTGTATTCATCGGGGATTATATTATATTATGTTATTCCAACATATAATCAAATGATTTTAACGACCTTTTTTTTTCCCAATACGTGAACTCGTGTTATTGCATTATTGAACTGTGCATATATTATGATATGTAGTAGGTACTACGTCGAGTACCTCATCGCGTAATTATTCGATTAATATTTTGTTATAATATTGACCCTAACACGAGTATGCTTGGAAATAGACAACGTTTTTCGTTGGTCGATATTAAATATTATACATGATGAATAAAATGAAATAATGATAATAAACTGAAATATGAATATTATACTATTACATATAAATTGATATATTATAACAACAACATAATAATATAATACATTAAATAATAAGCGCTTTATGTTTTACATTTTTAACCGAACAATGTACCGTCGTCGTCGACTCGTGGTGACTGTGTATTATAATATACCTACATAACATTATTACAGAACAAACTCATTGTGTACAATTTTATAAAGAAATATAAATAATAAGTCTACAAAAACTCTGTTGCAGCGACATTGTAACATTGAGTGCGTGGGTCGCAGTAATTTAAACACATAATAATTTTATTTAAGAGGCCGTTAATCACGCGCGATTATCGATCGGGAAAGATTTCGGCGCCTTTACATATTTAGGCGTGATACATTGTATTATGATATAACGGTGAAAATGTTTTGAAAAATATATCACGTAACTACAGTAATACTTATATATAATATAAATAGTAATACTTCATTACCTATATTTTTATTTTATTTTTTGAACAGATACAGCGAAAATAAATTATTAAAATAAATTATAGCAATTCGATTTCTATATATTATAACTAGATAAGCGTCAGGAAATAAAAAAGTCTTACTAGTCAAACTCAAATTTCAAAACGATTAACTATATAACTATAATTTATAGGAACCTAATACCTAGTAAATAACTCTTATATTGATAAAACGAGACAACTATTTAGTTAAAAATGTGCAATCATTCATTTATAATCAATTAAATATAAAATACATTTCTTAAATACCTCATAATATGCGAACCCAAGTATGATCGGTATTTATATCGAAAGTAATGACGAGCATGTACACTACGCAATATTAGTGTTGTGTGGGAACTGCGACTCTGAACATAGGATATTTTCCTGGTGATGATATCATTTCTGTTTTTAAAATCTAACATGTGACTATTGGCCCTCGCGACAAAAACTTGAAAACATCAATCTGAAGTGCCAATATTTTTTTTTTTTATCAAACGTTAAGTATCTTTTCAAACAATATAGGCCATTATGTTAGACCATTATTAAATGTATACGATTTTCGTTTCCCGAACACTCGCCGAGTTTATTTTTTCCTTACTACTTATAAGAATTAATATTTGATTTTTGAATACGTTTTTTCATCACTGCTAAACAGTTTAGACTTAGCACTCAGGAGATATTTTTCCCTACGAATAACCGCGTCGTCATAATAGTCAAAACTAATAAAACATATTATTATAATTAACATTAACTGTTATTGTGACGATATTGCAGCGGCGGTGAACCCCTCGGAGCGCGCGTTGTTATACGACGACAAACAAACATTTCATCCCCACACACAATATATATATATATATATCATGTATATTTAAATACATATAATAACGCGTAAAAATAGATAAGGCCATATCGGCGGTGGTATCTATTTAAAAAAAATAAAATAGAAACGCGTCATTCATAACGCCGACAGCGACTTCGACGACGACAAGGGGGTTGTGTGTGTGTGTGTGTTTGTACACGACCGACGGCTATCCATTAGCGGGATTGGAAGAATATCCGTCAACCGGCTCTGGGCTGTCGTCTGAACGAGAATAACGCTGCGCAAACGTCTTAGTATATATTTCCTTTTTTTTTTCGTTTCGTTTGGTGTTTTTTTTTTTTTTTTCATTAGCTCCGGACGCCATTAGGGGAGAACTTGTAAGCGCACAAATGGTATATTATATTATATGATAATATTTACTGTTGCCGAAGCAGCCAGCAGCCGCCGAACTGCAGTTGTATCGGAAACGACGACGCGCCCGTTAACGCGAGATCAATCACATCCCAGCAGTGCACACACACGCTCGCATATTGCACGTGTACAACGTGTGTGACGGTGTACCTATATATTATAATATGCGGGTTTGATGGTTGTATATTATATTGTATTTAGTCGTAGACTTTGTACAACATTTGGCATAATATAACCCCCGACACGCCAAAGTACGCAATCAGTATATGCGTAACAACAAACTGCGGCGTGGTCGTCGGGTAATCGTTTTCGACGAACCGATATTATTATTTCGCCCTGCGTTTAAGTAACTGCGTATATATGAATATAATATAATATATATATAGTTTTACCGGCACGCGATAAAATCCGGTAAATCAAAGCGGTGGAAAGGGTGCTTGTGCGGCGTATAGCATATATATATATATATATATATATATTTTATACGTACGTATATATTACGTGTGCTGTGCGAAGCCCTCGGGCGACTGTGCGCGAGTATAAACGAATTGGCAACGGTCAAAAGTTTGCACCACCTACCCCGCAAATACTTGTGGACCGCCACCGCCTCCACCGCCGCCGTTATAGCAGCCCCGACTAACGAGAGCGCTGCAGGGTGAGTTATGGCGCGCGATCCGGAAAAGGCTCCGAGCCGTCTGGAGGTCATACGTCTTCCGGACCGAAAAGAGATGAACGGTTAGCGGCGTGGCGGAGGCTGCGGGAGGAGGGGGGGGCGATCCCGGAAGTACGCCCGTTGCGTTAGAAAGCACAAAGCTGCTAATCCCGTAACATTTGTCAAGCACTCCGGAGAGTTCGTTCAGATATATATCGCCAGATTAAAACTAGCAAAGCGTATATATTATTATATCATATATACATGTAATTAAGGTTAGGTCAGTTGCCGTGTCACTATAACTGATGTACCTACCATTCCTATAATATGGTTTTTAAAATTGTATAATGCGTACGGGCTGTGTTGCAGTGTCGGTTTGATTTTTATAAATTAAAAAGGTTTAAATCAATTGTTTTACTCGGTAGACGAAGGTGATGGTGAAAACAAAAACAAAAATAGTGCTGAATGTGTGTATTATTATTGTTGAAGTAAAAAACGTAGCATGCGCTACTTGATATTTTTCCTCTACAAGGAAAATCTATGAATCATAAATATGTTTTTATAATATCGAATATCAATAATGCATCTACTTTAGTACAAATAATAAATAATAAAATGTAAATAAGTAACCATGGAAACAAAAATCTTACGAAAATTAACCTCGAAAAAAATAAGTTGTATCTAACCCAAAACCATATATGTTAAACGTATATAAATGTTAAAACAAATCCGTTTAGAAATAATAATTTAATACAAATAGATCCATATTATAATTATTTCAAATTTAATTTGGTTACACAATAATAAATATCCTATAATCTACCTTTCAATCATATTATTTATTGTCAGTCATAATTTTTAAACGATTATAATATTTTAATATATGGATTCAGAGAACTTTTTTTTATTCAAAAATAGGTTTCACTCCAATGACAGCATCACAGCTCAATAGAATTATTATACTTATGTTTCATTTTCTAGAAATTATTGAATAATCAATAAACGAAGAAACAAAATACACGTTGTACAATATTTCAAAAGGTCTTCTGCTTTTCTGGTTATTTTTTTCTATTGTTATTTGAAAAATAAATGTAATTGTTTGTTTGATGGGTATTTGTTACTAAGAACGGTCGTAGCAGTATACATTTAAGATTTTCAAAATCTGACGTTGTACAACGTTTTGTCAATCAAAAATCAGAACTCGAGTACGAGTTGACTTTTGGTATAGGAAATTATTTTAAATTACTCCGCGAGAACATGATATTATTATACATACACATATTATATTTGTTGCCACATCACTGATTTATTCAACCATTATACTACGTTTTACGTTTACGTTCCGATTTCCCATTTATTTTAGTTTATTGAAACTCACCCTCGTATATACGCAATTTTGTTTGTTTATTATTGTGAGTGTTGCTATACATAATGTATATATATATATAATATTATATGTATATATGTGTATGTATAATGCGTGTACATATTACATATATATATATACGTGTATACGTTCGTGTTTGCAATGTAATATTGTATTTCACAATGTCCGCGTGTATTTCAGTTACGTCGGTATAAATAATATCATAATGATGTTTGCATATTTTCCGTAACCGTAAAAAAATATATTTTATAATATCGTATTATTCACGGGGACCTAATACAATATAAATTTCTAGATAATATAAGTTTTCGTACATACACAGGGCAAAATTTCTTCGAGTACGTTTTGCTCGGCTTATTTATCGTCCTAATCCGGCCGAGGCTCATTCAGCTCGGCACACCGTAAAAATTCAATTCCCCGTTTATTCGTTTTATTTTTTATTTTACTATCGGGTTTTCGAACCGCTGAGCTTTATAGTCTCCTCCGAGACTTTTCCGGGCGAAAAATATGTGCCGGGTTCTCGATGCGCATACTGCCTCCAAAGGAAATAGGAGCAAAGCTGCAAGAGGGGAAAATAATAAGACAAAAATACCAGTATTATTAAGGTTATATACCTATATATATAGATGTATAGTAATATACGGAATTGGCTTGTTTTCTTCTGGAAAATAAAACGTAGGGTTTTATTTTTTTTAATTATATCATTGAAAAGTCAAGATTTGCGAAAGGGCTTTTGTAAACGTGTTTATTTATTTTAAAGGCAACCCGTATTATATTATAATATATTCTAATATATATAGTGTAATATGGTGTTGGATTCGAAGAGGCCTACAAAAACTACATAATTACAAAGACAACAGAAATAATATTCTTCTCATTAAAAATTCTTGTATTGTAATAATATAATATAATATCCATAAAGACACCGAGTAATGATTGGTTGTGTTTATAGATTTTTAAATACTTGAGTGGCGTCACTATACTCCCTTTATATATTAAATTTGTTATTCTCCGTCGGAATCAATTAAGAGATAAACATAAACTGTATACACGAGAATTGTTTTGGAAAACTATTATCGATGTATACAAAAACGAGTGGTTTTTTTATATACATATATCACCGTATACTTATATAGCGGCTGCAGTAAAGCCGAAGAGTTTATATATCGAAAAACACTTCTTTTCATTAAAAGCAACGGCGCCACCGAGCCCCGCGCTCGTTTGTAACTTGGCAGCTGCAGATCGCACCAATTTTTATCCATATAATATAGGTTCATAGTTTGTAACGAAAAAGAAATGCCTTTACGGACTTCCATCAATATAACGATCACCCGGTGTGTCAATTTTCTCTCTGCGTACACGCAAAACGATTTTTAATCTACTTTTCCACGCACGTTATATAACTTATTATTATAGAATGAGACACCGTGTTTTTCCGTTTTCCTCGTTAAACCTTATACGGGAAAACTGCAGAGAAACCGCACTGTGGCCCACCCTATATACATATATATATATATATACACTCTTCATCGTTAATTTTATAGGTACGCGTGATTGTAAACGTAAATCGTAACACGCATTTATTTTACGAGGTCAATCGTTGACAATTTACATGCACGTTTAAACGCCCGTAAAAAATATATAACGAAGCTTTTTTTTTTTTTAATGCTCTTATAAATTATATTATAATATTATATATATTTAACTACCTATTGCGTTTTGTTATTAAAATCATTTTTTATTATTAGTAGGTAGCTACGCGGCACCGGCCTTATATATTATGTAGGTACCAATAACATAATAAAATATTCTAGAGTGAGCTTTCGAGAATCAGATCGTTTATTTTTTAATTACGTGGTAAAAAGACATAAAACAAAAAATAATTAACTCCAAGTCATACCGCGCATAGCACCGCCACCATAGACTGTTAGAAAACCGTTATCGACCAACGATTGAAAATGTTACATTGTTACTAAAGGTAAATGATTCTAAGTAAAATTGGGAGTTTTGAATTTGTACCAAGCAAAAACTGATAAAATAAATTAATTTTCCGCTAGGGAAACGAGAAGGTATTTCAATTTTTCAATTAATTGTGATAAATCGAAAATAAACAGTGGGATGGAATATTTTTAAAATGTATATAGATGAGATATTTTTAAATCCTTATTACTCTGGCGTAGATAGTTTAGCCGCAGCGACCGTAAAAATATGTAAAATAGAGACAATAATGTTCCTGCAGACGTTAAGAATAAGGGCAAACAAGAGCAAAAACATAATGCAGATTTTTATTCAAAGAATATCATCTCATTTTTTCTCGTCGTTGTACAGCGTGTTTTATACGCGTGGAACGTTAATGATTAACAACAATGTTATATTATAATAAATGGTTTTTTTAGATTTCGAGAGGCATTGCGCGCATATAACAGCTGTATATCGTCTCGTATAAATACCGTACGCGATTCGCACTGTATGTGCATATATTATATTATATACAACACGCGGATCATAATAACATAATAATATATATACTCTCAGCCGTGTAAGTCAAACAGAACGTTTGCAGAAAAAAAAATATGAGGTGTACGTAAAAGAAATCGTTTAGTCACGGCTCGCAGCTGAGGCACAAACGATGGTTTACGACAATATAAAACTTGCATCCCACGTACCGCAGTGCAAATATATACACAAACACGCGTGTATAATATATGCATTACGATTAAGCCACAACGATATAAATCACCAAAAATATTGCAAACAACCGAAAAAAAATGTACTCGCAGACGTTTTGAGATTTGATTTATTTATTTCGTATTTTTTTTTTTTTTGAAAAGACGTAAAGACGAAACACCGAATAACCGATATCAACGAGTACAAACACTACAAACCCTATAGTGAGAGAAACGTTTGTTCGCCGCGCAGCAAGAGATTGATTTATTACATTATTGCAGAAGACTAATACGGTAGACCATATTATATCCATTCCAAATATCAGATAAGTAATAATACTATACACTAGAACGGCGTCGATTTATAAACTTATAGTATACTTTATGCCCTGTACTATATAATAATATTTTGTTTCAAATCGTCGGATACTTGCATGACAGTTGACGTGTCGTAATATTGTTTAATAACATCACGCATCACAAGAGGTAAAAGATATTTAGATATTTGTGCAATGAATAAAATCCTAATAATAAACAGCTGATATCTCATGTCGACACCAATAATTATTACGTACAAACTAATCGACAGATGATCGAGACTTGATTATTGTGATAATCTATAGCCGAAATATATTGAAACTATGTTAGGTAGTGTTATATATTATATGTTTCTAAGACTTCCGCCTGAGTCATAAATCTGTCAGTGCACATTCAATTCTTGCAAAAAAAATCGTAGAAAAATAACTTGACAATATTAATATATACACATGTATATTGTATTCGTTTCCACGTTTTAAATCTAAAGAAGAGATAATGTACTACAGAATGCAGCGTAACATTTCGAACACAGAAAATATATTAAATAAATGTAATTCCAAGAAGATTGTCAAAAACAGATAAGAAAAAAAAGGAATCTGTATCCTGTTACGGCGGCGATTCCAAAGATTTTCACAGCAATTGTTTGAATTCCAATTATGTATATATCTAGTCTGGGAAAATTTTTGAAACAGAAGGAATTTTCAGGGGACACGAAAAAGAACCTTTTCGTCCCACACTTCTGAAACTCAATTTATGTTTTTCAACTATTTGGAAACAATCGTCGTCGTCGTCGTTCTCACCATCATACCTTCAATTTCCACAGCGCACAAATCGCAAAAGGAAAGAATGTAAAACTCGTCTAAACGGTTAATCGTCGATCGATAATTTATCTGGCACTCATCATCACTGTATATAATTTACTAGATACTATACTATACTATCGAAAACCGGAACGCACGTCAAACTAAAAGTTAGATATTCGTCAAACGTGCGTCTTATAGTATAATATATATATATATTAAACCAAAATACTTGGACTCCAAAGTAGTTTAGTTGTAGGTATGTTATTTCGTGGGTATTTGCGTCGTGACTTAAATTTCAACGAACGGCTCCGGTCGTCAGTTTTAACGGGCCGGTTTTAAAAGGAGTTTCATAAAAATATCACAACGGTTTTTATAGTGGCCCGTCGTTATCCAGGCAAATATATATACTATATATAACACTGTACTCGGGCCGCCGCTGCGGTGGCCGCAGCGATGTTCGAATATAATAAGTGACACGACCGCCGCCGCCGCCACGGCCGCACATTACGTGCGGGTCCCTCGGGAGTCGGGCCACTGGCTGCAGTGCGTGTCCATTCCCTCGGGACCGGGTCTAATGTGCTCGGGAATTATACGGCCAATTCGAGTAATGAACATCACTGCGTGTTATATGTGATTCACGGAAATAATAAAAGTTTTCGGCCCGCGGAAGACATAATATTATCATCGTGCAGTCGGAAAAAAATAAAAACGAAACGACGGCGGCGGCAGCAAGACGCGACGCGTTACGAGCGCGCGCCGCCGCCACTATATAATTTTATATATAGGACGAAAAAATAAATCTTACATAAATATTATTGTAGTAAACCGGAGAAGCTGCAGAAAGCGAAAAAACTGCACGCCCTCCTCGACAAACCCGAGCGCGGAGTTCCGAGCGAAATACGAAATCGGCCGAAAGATGGAATTTTTATACTCATTCTTTTATACGCGGTATATATATACAGCCGGCAGAGGCGGCGGTGGCTGTACAGCGCGAAGGTGTAGCAGTGGGTCCGTAATTCAATTCTAAAGCTTCCAACTCTTTCGACGCAAAAGAAGTGTGTGTATATATATATATATATATATACGTATATACGTATTAGAGGAGGGAAAAATTACCTGGGATACCGTGATCGGAATACGTAATGGTTTTTTTTTCGGGGCCAGAGGGTGGCGGGGACTTGGCTTTGATGGGAATGGTGGGGGGGGGAAGACTGGAAACCGCGCGCGTGATATATTTCGAAAAACAAAACTGCGATGACTGCGCGATGAGGGAAACGAGAGAGGGCCCGCCCGCCCGCCCGCCTCCTCGTCGCAAGTAATAAGGCGCAACGCAAAGAAGATTAAACGTGAAAACGTCGGCGGCGGCGCCCGACCTTATACAGCGAAATTGCTTTTAAAGTTTTCAATATTGAATTAATGAGAATAACAACCCGGGCGAGGGGGAAAAACAAACGCCACTGCCGCCGCCGCCGCCTCTGCCACCACCACCGCAACCATATTACCCGTTACCTACGGCCGGGGTGGAAAACCGACGAGCAAATTGAGCTTCCCGCAGCAACAGCAGCAGCAGCAGCAGCAGAAAGCGCAGCAGCCGGAGCGTGCGGCTTACGTCCAAACTTCGCTAATAACCGGCGGCGGCGACTGTTGCCGATTCTCGTGTTCGCGCGCGGACTATAGGGGATTTTCGCACACGCAGCTGGACCGTCTTCTGCGTATGAGCGCCGGGCCATATTCCGCGCTCGACCCGCAGTGGCGCTCGCACACAAGCACACACACTAAACAGTGACTGGAAATAAATATTATATTATTTTATGCCCACCGACGACACCACTTTAATACTGCAGAAACGCGTCTACCATAATATATTATATTATTATTATTGTCGCGAACGATCCGTACCGATATCGACCGCGGATTATATTAAACCAACACGCGATAATATGATAATTTATAGCGATATATATATTGCGTTTGATGTTGTTTATATTAATTGGTTATACTTTAACGGTTGTTGGCTGCGGACGTATATGCAAACGAAAAGTTTAATACATTTTACGAGTACATATTTTAGACCATATACTCTGCAGTGCATCCCGTTCTATTCAATGTGCGTTTTGAAATTGAAGAACATTTCGCTTTTAAAAATTAACGCAACTAACACGACATAACACTTCTGAAGGCTAAGTAGTATGGTTTTTACTTGCTGATAAATAATATTTTAGTTTCAATTACTTATACAATGTATGCGCGTGACTACTGACTATATATTATATACGGACTACGATTTGTATTTTATATTATTATGTAATATTATGTACATACATAGTATTTTATGATTTTTGAATAATAAAATATACACTGTACAATGTACATTCTAAAATACACACAGTATAGGTATTAAACTAAGTATTAGAAGAGTACACAATAATTTTGTGATTTGCGAACCTAGACAAGTTCCAATTTTCTGAGTTGTAGAACTCCAAAATTTAAAATATGAGTTTGTTATAAATTCTAGTTTGAATATTTTAAATTTGCTATAGTTATAATAATACATTTACTCCATCATTATCCCTTCATACCCTTCATAAACAAAAACGAAAGTTTTTTAGGGATCACAATGTCAAAAATGTATTACGGTGTACATTTGGTTACTTAATTTTACCCCTTAACTTATTAAATTTTACCGCAAATAGACACCATCATATCAAATTGAAATCTATTATAACAATTTATTGTTATGTAGTCAAACTCAAACTGCGGCGTGTAGCAAGATTTCGTTCATGACTATATTTTGCTTAATCAGCTAATAGCTATATGTTACTGATACCTACTTCCGCATAATATAGTACACAAAGAGTATAATATAACGCCGTCTCAAGTATAAAATATAAAAATGGAAAACCGTATACAAACAAATCAAATTCTAGTCACATATTAGGTATTATATTAATATTATCAAGCGGCGTAAACCAAAATAAAATAATATTCCATTCTGGGCTAGCGTGACGGAATTGCGTACGCATATTAGTCCCGAGACATATTATATTCTCTCATTGAGAACAATAATATTATTGTTATTCGATAACGCACGTCGAACGATAATTTACATCTTAATGTTAGTTGTTAACGTTCTTCGTCTTGTATACATGTATAATATACATTTGCATTTCAGTCGCGCGGGTCGGAAAGGTCCCGGATGAGCAACATATAATGTATATAGATATACATTTTACACAGTGAATGTGCGCTGAAGACCTGACCTATCACCTATCACGATTATTTTATATGCTGAAAACGAAAGTTGTCATCACGGAATATCCAATAGAGTTTATTGGAGTACCGGTGACGTACCTGCACGCGTGTCTGCATATCAGATAATACCTATACAATACATCGTGTAAATAAGCAAAATCGATGAGAAAAAAAACACAAATCGACTCTTTAAAAATCGGTATATAATAGTTATAAGTTATAACACATAATCATATAAAACGTTAAAAATCCGGAATAATATATTATGTACACGCGTTTAAGGGTGTCACATAAAATGAGTTCTTAGTACTTACAATTTTTGTCTCATATTAAATGATATTCAGTTTCTATTTTTTTTTTTTTGAGATTGGTGAGAACTCGGACGTGTTGGACTATTTGGACTCCGATTTTAAAAACTCTAATCTACAAAGATATAATAAACATATTCTATACATCATAAACTGGTGAGCTTTTTTAAATGTATATTCTGGCTTAATTTAATTAGTTAATTCAAAATCTAGAGTCCAATGCGCCTAGAATTAAGTTTTTACTTTTAAAATAAAAAAAAACCGATCAAAACTCGAATGTTGACGAAGCGGAATCGTTTTTCCAGTAAATTCGTTTTGATCGTTGAAATGGTTTGAATTTATCTTTCCGTACGGCCTATAATATGTATGGCTGCTGCGGTACGTAACTAGAAATTGCCTGCATTTTTGCACCTTAATAAATAGCCGGATCCGGCATCCTTAAAGGATTGATACACGATGATATTTATCTCCGAAAAACCGATTTCTAGGGTACATACTACATAGAACGGAACAAACGTCACGGGGAGTTTACAAGGGTAGATATTCGCCTCTCTTCTCCTAAGAATATCGGTATATCTCCTCAGTATATTGAACAATTATTATTATTTTAAAGTCGCAAGTACGAGTGGTGGCGTAAGACGGGCGCATTACGACTCGATATAAACGTTTGAAACAGTAATCCGTTAATAGCTTAAAGCTTAAAGTAATGTAAGTAACGGCAATTCAGTTATATAATATATAATGACCACCGGACACCATAACCAGCAATAAAGTGTTACAAATAACGCAAGGAAATAAGGAATAGTCGCCATGACTTACTATTATTATATATTGTCACCGACGAACTGTACATAAATCTCGTTATTTCCGTATATCCTCCGTCGTATAATTTACACCCCAAAAATACCCTGGAACCCCACAGATTTGGTCGTTTAGGGTGTCCCCGACGAGTATAAATATACACTACTTTTGAATGAATGCATTACCAATGTGAACAGCTCTAATGGATGCTACCAAGTAGGTAGTTACCATTATGATAAGTTATGTCCGAAAGCGGTCGTGTCGGCGACAATATTAATTTAACTAAATGGGCACTGTATACACATAATATGCACAGTATTCACTGCTGCAGAACATTATATACTATATTATGTATAATGTATTTTGTATAGTTGTAGGGGTGATCCATTAATATGTCTACTGGCAATACAAAATGCGTTTAAAAATAATCATAATTCATAGTTTGTCTTACTCATCATTTTTTACAGTTAGACCTTTTGGATTCCTACTAGCAAAGCCTATTTTAACAACATTTTGTTATAGCATGAATATAAATTATGTACAATAAATATAATTTGATTCTAATATGATTTTATATTTTTAACAATACATATAACAAAACGCTGTTACTCGAAATGTTTAAAGTATATGATAATATGAATTGTGATGTGTTAAAGTGTGTAAGTATCTATACTGTATATATGTATCCTGCAAGTGTTTTAAAAGTTTTAATTGTCTTGATACCTATATAGTATATACATATACGATCCGTCAATCCACTTAGTACAAATTATGTACGATAGTTTTCACAATATTGCAATAATTGCATTATTCCATAATGAATGAGGTATAATTTATATTATACATTTTAATAAATAAGTAATTTTACATAATGAATAACTTATCCATACTTTTTATTATACTTATTTCACATGTACCTTGCCTATTAACAATTTCATAACCTCGCTAATGTATGATCATTATTTAAAAGCGACCAACATAATAATAATAATAATATGAAAGAAAAATATAATAATCCAATACCCATACCTATTTAATACCGGCATATACTGCTGCTACTTGACTGAAAATCGTTATTTTATTCATGACGCCGGAGGGTTACACGGCTTCTGCTGTTCGCGGGTTCAATTAACCCGAATATAATGATATCACATAATATTAAGAGTGTATATATATATAGCTGACGCATAATACGTGGATCGTCGAAATATCGAGAGATTGCACAGCGCACACGTTGGCAGAAGCGCTGCGGGCAAGTTTTTTTTTCGCTAACGAACCTGCCCCTGGTGAAAAACCTACACGAATCGACACATTATTCTCACACACACATATAATATGTAGCGTCTCCCATACGAGTGATTTTATATTATATAGATGGTTGAAAAGAGATCTTTTATATCAGGTTATATGAAATACGTATGTATTTATAAAATAATATGCATATTTTATATATTATATATTTATTACACCTGAAAGAATTCCGAAATTTCTGATCAACCGTGTCGGACAGGTGAATCGGGTTAAATAGGAAAGAAAATTTTTTTTTAGGCACGTTTGTGTGTGATGAAGTTTGAACACTGTCCAGAAACAAAATATTTTTAGTTAGACGAATAATTAGACGAATCGCGTTTTAATATTTTAGAAACGAACGTATTAACGTATACCTATAGGTTTGTATTAACTATTGGCTATATAATGAGTATACTAAAATACCTAATGACATTATTCTCATAACACGTCCGACAATCTGTATTTAAAAACAAATGTGCACTTTGACATTGCACATAATATATTCAACATAATAATATGTGTATGTTTTTATTATTTATTAGAAACGGTTTTTGTAACAGCCTAGCTGTAGTGGGGCAGCCATGATAGTTAAAATATATGTTTTTATTATGGCCACGTGGCGTACAGTATAATATATAATATTTATGTATATATATATGTATAAAATGTGCGTATACAAACACCGAAAAAGATCACTGGACCGGTTGATTAGGTCCTACGACGGATGTGACTTATTGCCGCCGTCGAGTGGAAGCGGTCAATTGTGTCCAGGGGCATTTGGCAGGACAAATGGTGGGCGAATAGTGTAAATTGTAAATATCGACGGGACGAATGCGTAAAAAAAAAAAAAAATAGAGAGAGAAAACTCGTTTGATTTACCGTACGTGTAGGGAATATAAAAATGTATTCGATCTGTAAGCGTGTTTACGATTCAAGTACTACCGAAACTATAACAAGTACACGAAATAAAACCTATTATCGATGACGCAGTATAAATTTATAAATCATATCGAATGTCGGGCTACGGGAATTTCGGAATTGTGTGTTGTATAAAATCATGTTAGATATATGGTATATATATAAATATATATATATAAATGCGTTCTTCGATTTAAGGCCATATGCGACCATCAGGACATGTTATTCGCGTAGGAATACAAGCACCGTTCATCTGCATAATATTATAATGCCCGACCTCTGTTCGCGGCATTTAAGTTCAAGTAACAGTTGTCAATAAACATTAATCGAATTCAGACGAAAGTCGTCACGAAATTGTAAATATTATACAGCATATTATACATACAATATTATTCTGACAAATATTTGACAGTGCTAATAATTTCTGAAATGTAACAGAGTTATAATATTATAAACTTAAAACTTAGTTTGCACAACATCTTCTATAGAAACGGTTTTTCATTTTTTTTTCGACACAAGCAAACAACTGTAATATTCAATTCAATTATTTAAAAAGCACGCGTTAAATAAACATAAAATTATAATACATTTTACCCAAGTATAAACGGAAAGAAGTTATACAATTATTTTATTTTACCACATAACCCATTTACCGAAAATATTTTCTCACGGACTTCGTTAATATTCAAAAATGAGTTTATTATTTATTTTGAAATGAAAAACTAAAAATATATAAATAAACATGTACATTTAAATTATAAAACAATTTAATAAGAGATTATAAGTAAAATCAATAATACAGTTGTTTGTTAAATTAATTCAGAGTTTTAGACCATTGTTGTATGATAAACCAACAGTTCTGCAACATATAATATTTAAATATACTTTGTTATGCATCGAGTGGTTTAATATTTCAAAGGCGCGTGAATAATATATAATCTCGTTTTAATCTTACAATAATAAAACGTCTTGATAAAATTGAGTACGTTTTTACCCCAAAAATGTACCGAAATAATTGGGTTTTAATAGAATTCAATCCACTTTACCCTCCCATGATGATATATACTTTCTGATTAAATATATTATGTATAAATATTTTTTTTTTAAATACGTTTTGTCCGCGGCAATTCTGTACAAAAAGATCCGGCTTTGATGGATTACGAACCCCCGTGAACGCCGCTACAAACAAAAACGGACGGAATATTTTGTAGAATTCAATTGAGGAAAGGGGGGATTTAAATTATACTTCCTCTCTCACTCTCTCTCTCTCTCTCTCTCTCTCTCTCTCTCACTCACTCTTTATCACCACCTCCTTCCAACACTCTTCCACTCCCCTTTTCCTCTCTCGTTCTCTTTTAATGCAAACAGACCCTAGGTAAAGGATTATGTGTCGGGCAAAGAGGATTTAGAATTGTGAGTGCGTCGAAAACAATAGTGATTTTTTTTTTCTATGCCCTGTCAGTCTTTTCTCTTATAATTTGCGGGTTGGGGTGTAATACAATCGCGTGCGGCCGAATATACATTTAGTGCGATTTGTCATAATACAGAACGGTCAATACTAGGTACGATAGTTATTATAAACAACACTAATTAAAAAATAAATTTATATTTTTTACAAAAATGGTTTGTTCATAGTTTTGTTTAAAATTAAAACGTGTCATTTTTTACCTCACATATAAACGTTTATAAATTACCAACTATTACAATAAATTGATCTACAAATACATACCTGTAATATATTTATGTTTTATTATGTGAAGATAATAGGTTTCTAATGATATGACATTGACAACAAATAACAATGTATATTATGCTGAGTTAAAATTGTACATTAATTAAATAAAGTATAGAAAAAATATCTTTAGAAATATTTTTTTATCTTTCGTGTATAATATGATCAAAGGACAGAGACTAAAGAGCTTGGGGTTGATACTTAAAACCTCGAGTGTTAGTGACCTTTTATGGGAACAAAGTGTATTGAAATCCTTTAGTATAATTAATTAAGCTCTTTGGATTAATATAAATTATAGTACATATTACCCAACTTTAATTAGCTTCAAAAAGCGTTAAAGCTTATAAAATTATCGAATTTCATTTAATAATGAAAGTCACGTGACTTTACTCAATTTTGTCTATGCATTAAAAATAAAATGATTCCGACAGTAAAACTTTTAAACTTATAAATTAATTAGCTAATGTATCACAACACAATTTTTCTATATGCTGTATTTATTATTATTATTAGCTGAATTAAATTTAAGTATTTAATGACTAATTGTATGACTAATTATGAAATCAAAAAAATACCATGATTATAGTGACAAATGTATAACATTTTAGTTACAACAGTAACTTGTAATGACTATTTATAAACTATGTTTTTTAGTTTTTTTTTTTTGTATTTAAGTTATGGAAATTCTAAGCCATTATATTTTATATATGAATATATATGAGTACATTATACACTGCACTATGTTTAAAGAATATTTAGATTTTAGACTGTTTTGTTAGAAATACACTCGCGGGCGTATATGAAAGTTATTGACAAACATTATATTAGTTTACGGACATGTTATAAAAATTATTATTTTTATATTTTTATTATTTTTTTAGACTGTTTTGTTAGAAATGCACTCGCGGGCGTATATGAAAGTTATTGACAAACATTATATTAGTTTACGAAAATGTTGTAAAAATGATTATTTTGCATGACAAATGGTTTGAAACCACACTCCACAACAATAATTTGCTAGCGTGAGAATAGCTCCTCTGGGGGGTATAGAAAGTCTGCGTATATAGGGGAGGCAGCCAGGGGAAATTCTGACACGTTTCCCTGCCTGAGAGTTCATTAATCACCGAGAGGGCTGCCGTCGGTTTGTCCTGGAAACGACACCCAGTAGGTTTTGGTTTAGGCTGATTAACGACACTGTTCTGTGTTAGCTTTTCTCCGCATATTTGGCGAGGAGTTAAAAAAAAAAAAAAAAAACCAAACCACATTTTAGACGAATCGTTTGGCTAATTCTTTTTACTCCCGGTTTCTCGCAGTTATATAGAAGTTTTGGCCGACTTCCCGAATGGAAATCCGGCATTGCTGTCACGCGTCAGACATTTGGAAACAGCTGCATTCCGATGAATACGAGTAGGGGAAAAAATAATTCTCAAAAGAAACAAAGTTTCTGGTCAAAGTTCGGAGATCAGTTAGTTGAACTATGATGGAAACCCGGGAATCGAGTTTTTGTCGAGCCAGTGAAATCCGTATACCCGGCTTATTCTTAAAAGTATAATATTATAATGAAATATCTTTTGCGTAACATATATATGTGCAAGCACCAAGCGACAGAATATATACGTTACATGTTTTTCCCCCTAGTCCAACACAATGCGTATACAAAACACCAGTAAAACTAAAATAATGTTTGCCAAAAAACCATGCGATATCTCTTTTTAGTTTATGGTTGTTTTTTTTGGTTTTTATCAAAAATGCTTCCTGCGCAGAAACATCCTAAATAATTGTATAAGTTATAATACGTTGAATGTGCGTTTATAATATCAGTAGACAACCTAATTAAACCTACGCAAAAAGATCATTTACTTTGATACTACCCCATTAAATTTAAGTGTCATTACAAATAACATGCATAATTAAATTACTTAAGTTAATAACTAATATATTTAGTGTGAATTTTCGTAAATCAAAAGTTTGTTAATTATCGGAGTAATTTTATAAAATAGGTTTTTAAAAATTATATATTTTATTACCACTGAAGAAATCGCTTGTGAAAAATAAACCTTCATAGACGAAGTTCTCATAATTACATATCATAACGAACAGAAAACTATAAATTTAAAGCGTGTTCAAAGGTTATTAGGATAATTTATCGACAAAAAACTCTTTAACCGTATTTCCCAATTATGAATCAAAACCACGATGTATTTTCAATATTATTATTTGCGAATAATACGGTCATTATTGTATGATAACCACAGTCTAATAGACATGCGTTTTCGGCAAGTTCGTTTCTAAAACTAAACGTGAGTACGCTTAAGTACTGTGCGTGAAGTGATGATAATAAATAAATTACGAACTTCGGATAATAATTTGTTTTCCTCACGTACGCTTTATATTTCGATTTGTTTAGATTTAAATGACTACTGTAACTAAAACATGCGGTCATTAATTTTTAAAGGCCAGACAGTACGTACCTACTATTATGTGTACAGTAGTTCGAAGTGAACCGGATGACATTCATTAAAAGTTACTCGTGACAACGGACTGGATTTAATTTGAAAATTCTATTTGATATTCACAATAAAATCTTTTTTTTTACCATTTAAAATACACTTAACAAAGGCTTGAATGTAAGCTCTTAAAAATGTATATACCTAAACGCTTTTATTTTAAGAACTTAGTTAGGTTTTTTTCCATTTTGGAATTTATTTTAATAGGTAGCTTGAACATTATACATTTTAATGCTGAAAAAGAAAAAAGTACCCATACAAACAGTATATACAAACAGACATTTCTCTAATTCTTAAAATACTAAAAATCAATTATTTTTTATATTTCTGATTTAATTATATGATATTTTTTATCATAAGTATAAATTATAATAATTTAATTTGGAGGTCATTTATATATTATACATTTTATAAACTAATATGTTTTATATATGTTATTACAAAAATCAAACTTAATATTTGAAACAAATATTATTTAACTAATAGAAATTGACTTAGTATTATTTGTAAACAATAAAACACCACCATGTACTTATTTCTATAACTATAATTTCTCAAAATATAAAGTGCAATTCTTATAATTTTTAATAGTGACCTACAAGGGACTAGAATTATAAAGAAAAATGTAACTTTTGCGTAAGACAAGACATCTATTTAAATATTATAAATTACTGTTATTATATCATAAAAACTTTAAATTTAATGTATTGTGAAGTAACTTTTTAAATAAATCAACTCGGTGACAGTGTTTTCATTTATAACATTCACCAAGTCGTTTTGATTATTAGCTTTTGTTATTAATATCACTCTTCTTCACAATTATTATTAATTACATTTTTTAAATAACTTTTTTTCAACTTCTAAATAATAACTATACAATATAAAATATCATGAGACCTGTATAGAATATGCATTTACTTTTTATTTCTTTTTATTTCAGTGTGCGTATGAGACAGTAGATATTATTTAATTTGTTTTTACAAATCTGAGAAATTAATTCAATTCTTCTAAATCGCGTACGTAAAAAAAAAAATTTTTAATATACATAAATTATTAGTGTTTTTTTACTATTCTTTCACGAATGTTATTCCATTTCATTATATATTTATTTAAATTTATACATACATATGACTTCATTTTTTTTGTATTTACATTCCATCATAAAAGTAAATAATTTTTATTTTGAAATTAATCACGCCGTGTCTCTGTTGACTAGATAAAATACCACTTTATCTCTATTATATAATGACTGTTAAGTAATAGTATATATATATATATATATATATATGTGAGCGCGCGCGCGCGCGTGTGTGTGTGTGTGTGTGTGTGTGTGTACAGTAGGTGCCTACCATTTCGTTATTTTATGTTGATTATTAGTAGGTGAGACCACCGTCGCCGATACTACCGACTTTAGGTTAACCGTATGAACCTATAATACACAAGACTATATTTTCGAATAATGTTTGTTCGACGGTCCGAAAACTACTATATGACCACCACTTGAAATGAATAAGTGAAAAATAATAAAATAAATAATAAAACCGGTGAATTTGTGACTCTGCGTGGGAGTGAGCCTCGCACACGAGTGCAGTACAAACATAACGACTTCTGAAAAAAAAATGTTTTATATATATTATATACACACAACATTTTTTATAAGTACATATTACATACATGACGGGTAGAATAAGAGAGGTATATATGAATTCCATCTACGTATAATGTATGTATAGTATATAATATATAGGCATATTATAGCCCGTTAGTGTGTGTGTGTGTGTGTGTGTGTGTGCAACGGTCATTTTGTCTGTCGAATGTATGGACCGGACAAAATGGACTTTCTTTTGTTTTAAGACGAAACCGGAAACGTACTTTTATCCGGCGACACGTCCGGTTCGGAAAGACTCACGAATCCGCGATATTCCACTCACTATACCATTACAGTCTATATCACCACGGTATTTTCTATATTTACAGTTCAAAGTTCAAACTACGTATCTCTATAGGTAATACAGAATTCGACCATTTTTCGATTACCGTAAAATGAGCGGCCATGTTTTTTTTTTTTAAAGTCTGTTCAGAAAACTACTTGATTATGTATTAACACCACACTACAATGAGTTTTTAGGCCAAGCAATTGTATCCACACCAACAAATTATAAAGCTTATTAAATAGTTAGGTATAAATAACACGAATAGAAAGAATGTATAACAAAATTCAATGAGGCTTTAAATGATAGTAGTCACCAATAAGAGAGGTCTTTCGGGTAACTTATTTCAAAATTATTTTAGTATTTAACCATATACACTATCGAAATCGTAAATATTTAACACACTTATAAATGAATAAATGAAATGTCTTCAAATGAAATTGATGCTAAGATACATATTAATAATACTATTGTATAATAATAATTGTTGTACGTGAACTGCACCACCCGCCCGACCGCTATCGTGGAAACTGCCACAAATGAGTTTTGAGAAGAAGATGCAATATACGATATGTTTACGTTATGAATTTTCATGAGGCGACTTTGCATTGCACGTCACAGATTTAAGTGTGCTTGTACGGAACGCGCAATAATTATTTACATAAAATTTAATATCTGCGTGGAATAATGTCATAAGATAAAGGTTTCGGTCAGTTGTTTGTTGCGCGAAAAAAAAAATAGAGAAAACAATTCATACTGCACGCCTATTATAATAGAATATGTAACACCTACTCGTATTACACACGCGGTACGGTTAAAAATAAATACTTATCCGCTAAATTAATTGTAATCAAAACTTCGCGAGAGACAAAACGACGGCGATCGCGTGCGCGTAACTCAAGTCTCAACAGGAAATCTATCTACAGTCGCTAGAACGCCGTCGTATATAATAATATATGTATAATAATATTATAATAATATGACGTATATTGTGTGCACAGTGTTATCAAAGCCGAATGCGTTTGCGGTATCAGATTACACGAGTGGCTTACCGCGGGGGTGCTTTTCAAACGGCGAATAATAATAATTATTTTACGTCGAAATGCGTACAATACGCACGATGCGCGCCAACGCCACGTTATTATTGTAATAATATAATACACCTAATAATAAATAAAGTTTTTACCGGATTTCGGTATGCGCACCCGCTTCCAGGATTAATGGATACAGGAAAATTCGTCCTAACAGTCGTTTATCAGATAGGCTGCAGGTACCGCGTAGATATACGATATTATGGTAAGAGGACAGACGGAAGGACTGAAAATGCTGTCGGTGTATTTTATTTTTAATGCCGACTGAATTAATTTCACTACAAAATGCAGCGATTAATATTTTACACCGATAAAATGCTTATAGAATATTTTATTAATAGACCGTATAATATATGCGATCTAAGTATACGAGTTAATAATGCTAGTAAAACTGTTTGAAGATTTCATAAGAAAAAAAACTGAATGGTATATAGAAGTACCAACTATTTATAATTTTCTATAGGCTTGTGAGATTAATCATAGTCTCCGTGAATTACATGCGAATAAATGTTTATAGTTTCGACATGTTAATACTTATGACACGAAGGGACATCATCATACAAAGTTTATATTATAAGAAGTTTTAAGACAATAGTTATAATTATTATTATAAACTTATTGGTAAATTTAAGTTTTGTAGAGAATTACATGGAATAATTAATCTTCGTCGCAATTTGTTTCGTTGATAAATAAAAACATGGTTTACAGTACATAATATATGTAATCAATGTATTAACAAAAGAAAATGCCAAACCCTAATAAGTAATCGATATTTAAGTAATTAAGACTATTAATCACATATAGAATGATATGATTATTAATAATAAGTAATAACAGTACATTTAAAATAATCTAATTTAGTAAGTAAATTTTTTTTTTAAATAGCCTATGGCGAGACATTTGTTATTGCGGCTTATTTATTGTAATTTGCATCTTTTGATTATTTTTTTCAATATACGAAGGCACTGTCTGAAAATTAACACCGTTGCAGAAGGAAATAATAAAAACAAAATATTTATTACTATACATACATCATAAATCAACAATTTAAAATTGAACTATGTAAAAATTCCATTTAAATAAATAAATCATGTCATGATAGTTTTATTTTTTATACATATTATATATTATGTATAGTTATTAGGTTTAGTCGTTCGGGACCATTACAACCTCCGCACATAACATGTTAACAAGAAATGTAATGAGACGATAATTTTAGCGAGTTTGTGTTAATTTTTAACCCAATGACCTCCAGAGTTGTCGATTTTTATGTTTCTTTATTATACACAATAAAGCAAACGCCAGCTTAAAAATATATATTAAACATAAGGTAGATAAATGTCATGAGATAAAAACTAAACCTATAGCAAAGTTATGTGAACTAGTGGGTATGGTATGACTATGGAACAAGACACTTGCGAAACCATATTAAACATTGGCAGACAACATTATGACAGTTGAATAAAAGAAAAATAATTAATCCTGCAATAAAGACATTTAATTTAAATAATCTAATAAATGAAATCGATCTCGACTTTCAATAATAGAAATGTGTCCTCCAATGGTAAATAATATAAAGTAGGTATATGTAGTGTAAGTATGCAACTTATAACTATACCTTTTATATATCATAATACATAAAATATATTATGTTTAAATTAATATTGAATAGGTATACTCAAATGAGCGAATAGGTTTTTCATTTTGAATACATCATCATATATTTGTTTTTATCAGAATCTAAATCAATTAAATTCTGTAGGTTTTGTTTTAAAGTCAAATAAATAGTTATAAGTAAGTTGTAAACATGTATGTGATTAAATTATGGTTGCATATACGAAATACGAATAGGTACCATTATATTATAGGTAGGTTATTAAACGTATAGTAGTATACGATAATATTATATATATTACGATACTATAAAACTTAATTGATTCAAAACATGCGATTCAAAAGTTTGGTTACGAAACCATCATGAACTATAAAATAATAATATTACATAAACATGTAACAAGTCCTGTTGATTGCGACGATAAATGGACCTAATTTTAAAAACTGCGTACATAATAATATTTTTACGGTTTAATACTATAATAATATGTTGATAACATGGCAGTTGAAACGACCAAAAAAAAAACCTCCTTATCGAGATTTGCATAAAATCGACCTGAAACTATTGAGTTTGTACGAACTCGACCGGTGACGGGAATCACGGACATTATAATTTATATTTTAGTCGTATAATTATATATTGAATTCCCTATTGATCCGTTATAAATAAAGCGGTTTCGATATAATAAGAGAGGGGTAGTAACAAAGCGGCGACATTTAGCGCGACACTAAATTGAACCGTGAACATTGGCGGCGTCTATATACCGAACTAATAAGTCAAACAACAAGCGTATCAATCTCTACAAGTCCCCGCACTGTATCAGCAAACACGAGATAACTTTGAGGCACGTGACCAATTTAGTTCGGGCTATCGAAAGAGGGCTGCTGTACAATGACCAGCCAATGGTTATCAACATATTATATGATATATAGTATCGTTTACAACAATGCACGTTTAATAGTATGAAAATCTAGTGGAATAAACAGAGAAAAAAAAATGAAATTACCGAAAAGAAGAACAGCGGCGGATATTATAAACAAATTTAAGGTTTTATTCTCAAGTACTCGTTAAAAGAACATTTAAAATTAAAAAAAAAAAAAATCGAAATAAATAAATAATAATAAAATTATTATCTAAGCTATTATGAAACCGAGGCATATAAAAAACCCATCCAGAATCCGTTTTCCAGGTCATTAGGCTGGGTTCCGGATTAACGAAATTATCACGGTTTCACATTATCTGATAGTAATTTGTATTATGCGCATTTCTTCTTATTATTATAATTTTTTTTTCTTTTTTTGGGAACCCCTATACGCGCCACCCCCGTCGGATATTTATAATGAATCATTGTAGGGGCAAATCCGTACAACAAAGATGGCAATTAGATCGGTGACCATGTCACCCCAGGGACCGAACAATCGATTGTAATGAACTCAGAATGCTTGTCCCCAAAAAGTGCGTAACGACGTCCCAGGTTTAAAATTCAAATTTTTGTTTTTCTAATTGTATATAATATCCATGTATTTTTAATCACACTCATATTAAACATTTGATTTATACACATACTCTCGACCGTATAATAATAATAATAACTAATAACATAATGAAATCGCTGCCGGATGACTCGAAACCGTCCGCGGCCGTGCTAGCGTCAAAACTATATATAGGACGAAATAATAGACTCCTCCAGACACGCGACTGAACGGGAATAAAAGCTCACGGTCGACGGACCGCGTCTCAAGACAGCTATACACGCAGACGTCATCACCACCGAGGACCTAAACAGAGTTTCGTTCATCAGCCCCGATAAGCCCGGCACAGATTAAATTTGTTACCCTCCCGTTCATGGTCCGTTTAGCAGAAATACGATCTAATGTCTCGTCAAAGACTCGTTTTTTTTTTTTCAATTTCGGCTTTGCTCTATCGGATTAACACAGTGTGTTTTGGCGCGGAAGAGTCGTCGCCCAATGATAATACGCCCCGCTGTTATACTTGCAGCTATTATACATCACACACGCGATAGCGGCGATGACAACGAGAGATCAATTTTTTTTCCGCGCAGTGAATCATTTGAATCGAATATAATATGTCGTTATTCGAAACGAAGACTGCAGCTGTCGCTGCGAACCAGCTGATTCCTAATGCCGAATATATACATCGAGAAGAAAATAATATTATAACCTGCAGCAGATGTCACACGACCGACAACGTCGCTGCTGCAATATATTATATATATTATTATACGTATATATAGGTAGGTTGGTATCACACGATTTAAATACAATGAAAACAATATTTAAAAAAAAAAAAAAACAATTTTAGAAGTCAACGCAAATCGGAATTTGTCGGCTAGCACGTGTTTTATACCAGCCTTCACTGTGGCTGTATAGTTTTCCGATACGTACACGAGAAGGCGTACGGAACAGGCTTTGTCGCCGCAGAGACTTTTAGGGCACATAATATTATTTTATATCGCCCACGCCGGACATACACAAATAATATATATAACATAAAGATGAGACACACCTTTTCACACATATATACAAACACCGCGTGTTGCCTACTGCGGCTATCTATATGTTAAATACACTCGGAATGTCAGCCAGCGTACGGTACGGTATTTGAATTATTGCTGGTCTAATGAATCGGACACATGATTTATCGGTACGCGCCGATAATAATTGAACGCCGGGCGTAAAAACGCAATTACTCAAAATAAGTAGCCACCTCGGTGCCCCGTCCCACGCTCCCCCGTGGCATGGAGTCCACCTCGGGACGGTTTATACGTAGTACCGATTTAATATATAAATATACAAATATAGTACCACATAGCAACGTGAAACAATAATAATCGCTCTGTAAATCAATATTATATTATAATAATACTTATATATATAGGTGTATATTATGTATAAAGGTACGCTTAAACGACGATATGGAAACTAATAATAATACTCGTACTTAAACTTTATAATATCTAAATATAATGGTGCAAGTCCGACAAGTGTAAGAATACTGAAAAAAAAACGTTTTAAAATCTGACCTTTGAATTCTATAAAAACGAGAGATAACCTAGTGTTTAAGACAAACCCGCAGGTTCACTGCACGATCGAGGAACCAAACATTTGTCAGTGTTCGATATTTTAATAACCGAGCGTAGGTACCTAACTATACTACGAGATCACATCATTATGCGCATATTTCGAGTGCTAACTAGATAGGTGGTGTCAGCTGTAATCACTTGTATTTACTGTTGAAATATATCCAAACTTTCTTAGGTCTTCGCATAATTTATTTATTATAGTATTGTGTTTGTCTATTCTGACACAACAAACACCCATTAAATCATAGAATAAGACGTATTATCTGTATAAGAAATACAACAATCGGAAATATTAATTTATCGAAATTAAATTTATTTAAATTTTTAATTGTACCTAATTAAAGACTATTTTTTTTCATACAAAAGCCTATAGTATGATATACTGATTTCGGATTTGAATAATATCAAAGTAATGATATATTTTATTTTACAATAAAGTACAAAAACAATGACTCTTATAAACGTTTCTATGGACAGAACAAAAGGGTTTTTTGTTGTTTTATTTATAGCTATCATCAAAAACCGTTTGGCGTGAAAACATCAACTCACAAAGACTGTTGTGTATGCGAGGTTCAAGTTCAATTAATGCACAAGGTAGCAAAGGCCACGAAGCTATATATATGCGGTAACAAAAAGAGGGAGCCGGTTGCCCGGGCAACCGGAAAACTTCCCCCACAAAGCTTTCCACAGCAGGTACCTAGCAGCATCCACGCAGCTAGTGCGCTCTCACTCACTCTCTCTCTCTCTCTCTCTTTCTCTCTCCATCGCAGATTTTGTCGTCAAAAGTGGCGGTACTCACTTCACTACACGTATATGCACACACGATGCACACGCCATCCATTACTCCGTTTCTCTTTTAATATAACAATAATAATAATAATACGGACGTATATACGTACGGCACAATAACAGCGGGGAAGGACCGATGAATATTTCTTAATGGAATCGTATGCATAGGTACTGAGCATGTCGGACGAGTTATATGCTACTACGGAGAAAGAATAAAACATCAATTGTTAAAATAAAAATAAAAAAATGTTTTTATCTCTTCGTAATCTCAACGTTTGCGTGTATATACATGACGTATAGTGCCGAGAAATACATATTTGTCGGCAGCATTGTGAGTACACGACGAATCTGCGATTGAATATCTCACAATAAAGCGCTTTTTTAGTGAACAACTCTAGCGCTGGAACTAATACCCACTATAATATAAATATAATAACGAGAAGTACACAACTGGAAATTAAATGCATTAAATGATTGTTTCCACGTTGATGGCTTTAATGAAGAGGACAGTACTTCAATTGACCTGTCTACCAGACAGGTATATTATGTGTGGGTGTGTGTGTGTGTGTGTATAAATATATATGGATCGTTCTCACTTTCCCCTTTTTGTTTTCCGGAAGGGCGATCATATCATACCCTGAAACGGATCCCCTCCTTATATAATATATATATATACATACGTACATAACTGCTGTAATTATTCAAGGCTTCAAAAACTAACAAGAAACAAACTCTGAGAGATAATTTCATTTTTCATTACAGCCGAATAACGAACATTCTCGCGCCATACTTTACGGTGTAAAAATAAAGTGTAATTATAAATTATTTTACACAATATTTTAATATTTAATAGTAATTTTCGTATCATATTAACATAACATTGACTCGTAGCACTTTATAAATGGGACTTAATATCGAGCAAACTAAAAGTTTAGAAAGTAATTAAAAAAGTAAAACCTAAAACGTTTAATTAAAGCTGTTTCTTCAAACACCTTTGTAGGGAAAATAATGTTGGATACATTTCAAACAAGTTTAATATATGCATTCTATAAATGTATAAAATATAAAAATAAATCCCAAGCATAAATTGTTTTATTTAATTGTAGTTTATAATATTATGATTTAAAATCAGCTAATTCTAAACGAATACTTTCTTTTTGTTTGTTTAAAGTTATAAAAGTTTTCATTTTATTACTTACTAATGAAAAACTATATATTTTTATTTGTGAATAGAATTGCAATACAATTAAGATATGATATTTATACACTAATGTGCTGTAGCTATTTTAATAATAAAATATCAAAGATTTCAAATTAGGTTATAAAATAATGAATTTTTTTTTTAAATATACATATTATGATAGTTAAAATTTAAGTAAAAGTAAAATATTTCTCACAAAAATGTAATATAAATATTAAATTAAATATTGAATTTATTACGAATCAAAAATTTAATGAAGTTATGATAGTAGTATAGTAATGTTAATTTATATTAAATCGATCATTTTTAAAAAAATAATTTTCATAAAATAAACTTAATAATATTATTATTACTTATTGTTATTTTAGTTTTAAAATTATGAAATCAGAATTGATTAAATTCTTGACGTTATTTTTAGAAAAAATTAAATGAAAAATTGGTTACGACACATAACAATGCTACAAAAGCCATAATAATGTATGTGTATCTCTCATATATCAAACACGTGTCCGGAAAAAAATCAATTTCCCAGGAAATTTTCACAGAATTGAGAAAAAGGGGAAAAATCACAAAATAATTGAAACCATCTTTTCTCACTGATACGTCATTAATCATCCACTACACACGTTCCTCTCGCTCACTGTCTCTCTATTTCTCTCGTTCTTTCTTTCTCACCTGGTAACGTGGTTAGAGAGAAAAAAGTCTTGTATTATTTTTTTCCACTTTGAACACGATTGAGGAATACATATTGGACTAGGTATAACATGATAGTGTAAACGTGCAACAAAGGGGGGAAGACTGCAGCAGCGTTAATTAGATATTTTCCTAGAAGCCGAGATCATTGGAAAATAAATTAACTGAACGCCGCCGAGGGGGTGAAACGTATTTCGCTATGCGCAAGCGGGAAAAACTTGCAGCTTGAACTCGTAGACCAATCGGAAACAAAATGACACGCGTTTATATTATAGGTGTGTGTGTATATTCATAGGCATAATCTATATACACCTACTATAGTTATAAATGTTCAACTCATACGCACTAATATGTCGTACGGGTACGCATAATTGGATTTGATAGGTCTGTCTGTCCATTGAATTAACGACGAATTGGTGATTTTAACGTGCACACAGGATAATGGACGTCATGTTCAACCACTGTTGCCCCCCGTCCCCCGAACCCCGAACCCAGCGCGAGACCGCCGTTGCGAAAGGGGATGGTTTATTCGCGGAGGACACGCGTAGTCGTGCATGCCAATCAATGAGCGATGCCTACAAAGTCAAATACGATTATACGTATAATTATTATACGTACTCGTATTACGCGAAAACTCTGTTTGTTACACACACTATACGTGTACAGGTTTTATCCCTGGCATTGTTTAGATAACTTTGTTTTTAGTGCTACCAGTTATTCACTTAAAGTTATATACAACGAGTTAATCTCTTGTTTGGAAACGTAAGACTATCAGGAGATGGCGATTAGTCTAAAATGTATAATCGGTTTTTGTATGTATTACACCTATAAGTATACCTATAGGCACCATAGAAGAAAAAAATATTAACGTTCGATAGTTATCGAATTTCAATCAGGCATATACCAATCGCAATTAAATATTAAATTAATTACGTTTAAGATTCATTATTTTAAATCAAGATATTATGATGTTATGGCACGTATTAGGGGTTTTGAATAGATACATTTTAAAGGTGAGATAATTTTAGACAAATACAGTTGTACAATATACGATCTAAATTCTCAATGGCACTGCACATTTAAAGTATCTACATTATGACATTTTTAAACATGAAAAGTAAAAATTATGTTATTTATTGAACACAATACTAATATTGTAACCCATTAAAATAGTTGCAAGTATATATATATAATACTTTGTAAAATAGAAATTTACCGTTAGCACTTTCTAAAATTGAAAATCAACAAACTGTACTTTTTAAATGGCGTAAGAAATCATTTGAAAAAGAGATTTTGAAATTATGATAAAAGTTTTTTTAAGTAACTACTGTTTTTCTAAACATTTTATTTTCTTTAGACAACAAATATGTAATGTCATGTCCCTCACATAAAATCTACAAGTCACAAAAAGTTTAGCTTTCTAGTATTGGCAAGTTCAACCGAGGTCGCCTTTATGTGTGCTACAGGCTGTCTTTTGGACTGTAAAAAGCGAATTTCACTAAGCAAAAGGAAAAGGGGAGCAAAAAGTTTGTGTCGTAAAAATAGTATGGAAAGGAGTTGCGTCCACAAAGGGTGACTTCGTTCATAAAAATCCGGGAGCGCGTGTAAATAAAAGACACAATGTCATAAAAAAAGACGTATCCAACAAAATTAAGACCAACGTCCGTACAAACTCGCCATATTTATGCCGTAAATTTCGTTCAATTTATACACTTCCCACGAATTCTACGATTTACGATTTAAAAATACACAACTTATAAAGTTGTATTTAATTATATAGTTAATTTATAATATAATATAGATATTTCTGATATTTATTCAAGAATTTTGAAGCCATAATATAACATAGAGTCAAGAATTTTAAAATTTTATTTTAATAAAACAATTTATAACAATTATTATTTTATTTTTATACTTAGTTTAAAATTGTATTTTACCTACTATAGAAAACTTGATAAACTTCAATTTTAAATAAATTAAATTGTACGTTCATATGCATAATATCATTGATTATAAATACTAGTATGATAATATATAATATGATCATTGTGGACACAACATAATTCATTTTTATCTTTTTTTTTTTAAACAATATTTATTATTACAATTTCATAAAATGCTATACCGATTTAATAACAATAATTGCAATATTTCATACGTATTGTTGAAAAATAAATATTCATCACGTCATAAATGAAGTATTTACTCAATACCGTGGGTTATCGGAGTGATACCATTTTTTTTTAAAGGTTTTAAATTTCATGAAAACTAATGTTTATAATTATTCATAACGAGTGAAAATATATTACTACCTAGGTACAATAACGAATAAGCCATCCTATGATAATTTATATGGTATGCAATATTGTGAACATAATAATTATATGCCGTATATTATACACGTCATTATAATATCGGGCGTGTTCGCATTTTTAACACCTATTATAACGTGAGTAGCGCCTAAACATAATATTGTCCGTCATATTAATTAATATAATAATATGATGGATTGAGGGAAAAAGTTTTTTTCGCCGTACACTTTCTCGCGGTTTTCTGGAACCGTTTTTTTTTTTTTTGAGATAAAAATAAATTACGAAAAATTACCTGCTACTTGAAGAGTTGCGTTTCGGCTAACTTCTGTACCGGCCACGTTTTTGGCAACGCACCAATACACGCCACTGTCCTGTTCTTTTTTGTTGTGCGCCACTCGCAAGAAAAACAGAGAACCGTCGGATAGGATCACCTTCTGCGAAGACCTGGCTCCGTTATCACCACCTCCACCAGCCGCCGCACCGTTGGGTGGGATTTTTAACAATTCGCCGTCCTTGTACCATTCAATTGTCGGCTCTGGCCGGCCTTCGGCCTTACACCCCAAAGTGATCGGCTCATTTTTCGGCACTGTTATGTCGGTAGGATGCTCGGTGATTCTCGGTTTTCTGTATTGACCTAAAAACAAACGAATTCGTATTACATTTCAACGTTTATAAAATACATAACACTTTCGACAAATACGATTTAACAGAAATATTATAAAAATACTACGATAAAATTAAAAACGTCTGCTTTTCGTTTCCAAAAAATACGCGCTAAAAGTCTAACTAAAACACCCTTATAAATAATATTGTAAAAGTATTTGTGGGTGTTTAATTTGTGAAGTTTTTGGCCGAAGAACAGGTGTTTTGTTATATTCTTGAAGCAATAATACATCAATTGATAAGAAATATATAATACTCATCATTTGAAACATCTGAGGAAGGAAACCATTCAATAATGGAATTTTAAATGAGATTTTATTTTTATTATTCGCTTTTTATATTCGGACATAGTACCTACAATACATTTACAATGCTTGATAAATTATAATAATTGTTTTTATCTCTAATTTCCAATAAAGATTTCCATTTAGAATAAAATAAATCTGTGCATAACAATATAGTACATTAGATACTACTGTTTGTCGCTGTTTGTTGATTGACTGATATTTTAAAAATATTTGTGTTGAAGAAATCGCTGTGTTGAAAAAACACTGAAGAGGACGCCACACCCGCATTGTAGTACATGTGTTGTCTCCGTCTTACAAGTGCGTAACATAGCAAATTTTACGCTCAGCAGATCACGCGAAGCTCCGTGAATTTAAAATTTAGAGTGAATTGACCTCTTATAAAAATTAAAGGTAACATTATTATCGAGGGCATCTCATTGGCTTTTTATTATATTTTAATTTTAAAGCAAGTTATGAGTATTTTAAGATATACAAACAATTTACAATTTTAAAATACTCATAACTCTTTTTTAAATTAAAATATAATAAAAAGCCAATGAGATGCCCTCGATAATAATGTTATTTTTATAAGAGGTCAATTCACTCTAAATTTTAAATTCACGGAGCTTCGCGTGATCTGCTGAGCGTAAAATTTGCTATGTTACGCACTTGTAAGACGGAGACAACACATGCGGGTGTGGCGTCCTCTTAATTCACGCAAAGTCATTATCATTATTGTAAACTACACTGCTCTTTCGGCTAATTTAAGGATTAATCCATATTGTGACCAAGTTAACTAAAATTTTAGGTACGTGTACAGTTTGGTATCTAATTAATTATTCCAACAGAGATAAAACGCATAATATCTGCAGCGAAGCCACTCAGGAACATCTAGCGATGAGCAATAACGCGATATGCGAGCCGTTGAGATACAATGCCCCGGTAACTCGAGAGGGAAATTATACTGTAATTAATAGGAACTATTAAAAACTACAGCTCATATATAGGTTGTAAATTTCGCAATGGGCCCTCATCCGATATCATCATACCCATGTCATAACAATATATACGTTTATGTTATAATAATATATACCGACGAGTTCGTACCTAAAGCTTTAAAATTAGATTCTCCACAAAAATAAAAATATATAAGTGATATTAAAACATTTTTTTAAATAAAAGGACCCATAACATATTATAAGTGATTAACGAACATAGGAAATATAATAATTATGGAATAATTTTGTAATAACAATATTTAAATAATTTTAATATCGAAATATTTCAATGTATTGCAGACTGAGTATACGATATATTCATTTTATTATAGTGATGATATAGGTACTAAAAATTTGAATAAAAAATAAACATTAAGATAAGGACGACCTATAATGAAATCAATAGACTAATAATACTAGAATCGAATTCTGAACATTACTACAATATAACAAACGCAGCTGTAGAGGAAAACGACCAAAGAAGCCGCAGGCGCGCATACATATAGATGGTTATACTCAACCGCATAATAACCGGCTAGGCTAATCATGCGCACGAATCATCAGAGATCTATAATGATATATATATATATATATACAAATACCACATCTTTGCGCAGTCACATTAAATATATACTATTTGATACTGCGAACCGCGCGCGTATTTACCACTCGAGAAAACATCGGCGCGTATATTATATATTGCCAGTCGCCGAAGACGCTCGCTGGTGAACTTATGTACAGTTAAACACTATATACATAGCAGTATTATATTCAAAAGTTCAAAACGTCGGATGAATATTCTACCAAGTTCGAGAACGACTGCAACAGCTGCTGTTACGAATTTATTCGTTTCGAAGAATAAAACGGAAAATGAAAACCGATCGTGACTTATATATTGAATATTAAATCATTTTCTGTCACTTATTATACTTATTAGAAACAGATTTGCTTAGTTCCATAAAGCTGGCCGAGTGAGTTATTTTTCTTTTAAATTTTCGAGAAGCGGATGATTTTGACAATTGCTAGGTAAACCATTCGCGTAAATACATTTATGATTTAAAACGAGCAAACTATACAAAGTAAACGTCCAAAAAAGTTAAGATAACTTATACCACGTTAAGCTATAGCCTGCAACGTCGCGAATGTATATCGATCGGATCTAATAAGCGTTACAAGGTCAGTGGAATTGTTGACATTAACCAAAAGCAGATGTAATTTTCCTACTTAATCCCGAAAGGGCACTATGAACACTCGATTTCTAGACACAATTCATAATCCTCTTAAATCATTAAAGACGGCACTGCAGCAGTACCTATTTATCATCGTTAGACCGTTTACGAGTCTCATCAAACATTAAACATAACCGTAAAACCTAATTGCCATGGAAGATTATATTTTATACTTATATGTGATACTTATCCGATGAAAAATTATAATGCCGACAAATATTTTCTTAGACTATCTAATCCGTAATAAACATGTCAAATGATACAGTGATAAAATTAACAAATACCATATCACAACGACGCGATGTTCGGCCATACGATTAGTCCATATTATAGTTAAAGATTTATTTATTCAGTAAATAAGTACATACGGAACGTTAATTGAATTTAAATAAACATATTATAGTAGATAATAACTGATATCATTAAAAAAAAATAATTATAATAATAATTAAATGAATCTAATACAAATAACGCCATAATATTGTGATAATATAGATCAACATCAAAACAATTAACTATAATATTATACCTAATTATGTCGTGAATAAAAAAAAAAAAAAACGTTTTCACTTAAACAGTCATAACTCGATTGTCGCGATAAGTTTATTTCTTATATAAATAAATTATTTTAATCTAGGAAATCTCAATCCGACTTTTTATACTAAACCTCGTATGTAGTAATGAGTATATATAATTCGTGCTTTATTTATACGACGCGCTATGAGATGATTTAAAATGAATTGTCGATCTCAAAAGCTATATAAATATATACCTATACATATATATATATAATATAATTGAAAAATGTGAACCTATATGTCAGACGGACAGCTCAGTTTATGCGATCATAATCAGCAATGCGTTTCGAAAATGATAAAATATTTATATAACTTTTCAATTTCCCGAAACTGCACTTAGTATACCACGCGCGCTTTCGGTCGGCAACAATATTTTAGCGATTTCAGCGCCGCCGCCGCCGTAGTGCACATTAATTTTTATCGCTGCGAATAACTTTACTCTTTACTCCCGACCTACGTCTCTTCTCCGAAGATCAACCGTATTTCCGGAAGTGCATCGTATATAGTTATATAGTCGTTTTCATGTGTATATATATATATCCGAATATCCGACGGAATACGGAGTAAGATTTACAACCGTTAACGCACAGAGTGTATTAATTTTATTTATTTTTTCTCCTCCGAGGGCACTCGGCGTTAAGTTCACGGTCTGTTTGAAGCGATTTGACACCGCACTATAAAATAATCAGCTGCGATGGTTTTATGTTATAATATTATATGAATCCGTCTTCGGCGCGCGAAACTTCAATGCCATCCAGCGCCAGCAACGATATCTAATATTTGAGGTCACAAAACAATAATGTGGCTGTAATGCTGCTGTATAAGCTCTGGTTTCATCCGATTAGGACTTTGGAATTTAAATAATTGCTACGGTTCAATAATATGCATATTATATGTATAGTAAAAAATCTCAATAGTAGAGGTCTGGTGACAGTTTCCACAATTTCGTTTGTATAATTTAATGAACTGGCGGCGCGACTGCTCTCATCGTGCCATCCTCCGTAATTTAATTATATATACCCTAATAAAACTATAACGATTTATGCCGCCGAAATCACTAACACACACGTCACGATTTAATTATCGATTTTAATCTTTGCCGTTACGTTGCGAACGACTTCGATTTATTGTTAAATATATAACGATATACGGTAAAGACTACTTAATTCTGTTACTTAATTACTATACCATCAATTCGAAGCAGTCTATAATTTATTATATTAAAGCGCTCAACAATAAATCATATTATAGTGTATAAATGTATTATATAATATGCAGAATGATATAATTAATCAAATTAATAAAGAAATTATTTAATACTATATAAAAATGTATCATTTAAATATTTTTTTGTTACCATAATAAAAGTGTATTGCTGTTAAAATTCGTGCGACGTATAGAAATTAATATAAAATTCAGAAGGTATAAAAATTACGGAAGAATCGTAGAGTTCGAGTAAGCCAAAACACAGTAATATCAATTTTACCGACTGCGAGTAAAGCTATAACTTTCAAAAACAATATTAAATATAAAACAAAGAAATATTGTCTGGGACTGCGGTCACTTCAAAACATCCCGTGTGCCAATATGATATACAATTTAGCTTGAACGAGGTCACCAAAGGTATGTGCACCGAGAAAACGACAAATCGAATTAAAACGCGCATTCGTTTTGAATATAATATTCTGAGCCAGGTTATGAGGTGACCTGCGAGTTGCCTCCGTTCTCACACGTGGGCTACACACGTCAGGTCTGCATACAATTTCGACGTAAACGAATTTCGGAGTATACCTCAAAATCATACGTACAATAACACTTAGGTACCTAAATATAATATTTTATAGTTGCGTGTCACGTGCACTCTTCCTAAAAACGACTGGTCAATTTGTTCCCGATCGTATTTCGCGCGTATATTTGTCGACAACCTCCCTTATTTTCACTCGCCCAGATGCAGTGTTTAATGTCGTTTCGGATAAACAACCGGCAGGGGGTAGTTCGCCGCTCGCACCACCCCTCGTATTAGTGCAGTGCACATATATATAAACCTAACCATATATAGTAACCGGATGCGCCTCGCACACGCGGAAGATTTAAAACCGTATATACGTACTATAATATAATATAATAATGTAAACTACTGCATGATTAAAGCGCGAAACAAAGACCTTATATGTAATAATAACAACAGTAGATATATATACGCGGAAAGTTAGAATTTCTACACCGATAATTATCACGGTGCTTTTAATCATTAATTATACAACCGATGTCACACTCGATTATAGAATAATATTGTACGGACATAAAATTACCACGCACGATCGAGCGAAAGTGTAATTCGAAGGAAACATAACATATATATTATACTACATATACACATACAATATAATATATATAATATAGATAATTTGTGAACGACATTTTATGATCTGACAGCGTTGGTAGGTACATACTATTATACGCTACATAATAATATTATAGAGACATAGAGAGAATGTCGAATTACTTTTAATTCGTACCTACTAACAATCGTATACGTATTACTTGGATATGAGAAAGATTGTTGAGTAAAAAACGATAAAATTTTCTAGCATGGGAGTTGTTCAATGTTTGACACATATCGCGCTACATATATTAGATAAAATATTTTGAAAGTTTTGATTCAACTGCTGTTTAAGGTTTTACAATGAAGAAAGAAGAATGAACTTTACTATTGTTACCACAAAGTATCTAATGTTAGTAACATAAACTTCAATGCCACAGTATAACCATTTTAAAATGCGCTATTTACGTTTTTTATTGTATGCAACTTAAAATTGTGTGCAAATAAACTGAAAAGGTTATGCTATATATTTTTTTTAAGTATTTATAAATTATAATCAATGAATATGTATAGTAATATACCAAGGTAATTCAAACAATAGCCAGATGTTTAATAGATAAAATGTTAAACTACAGTATTAAATAATACAAAACAATATTTTAATTAATTTTGTAATAAAATTAAAACGGTTGTAACCAAATTCATGTGACGTTTAAATGAAAACATGTTTACAAAATATATGCAAATAAATATTATTTTATGCATACAAGTCATGTGATACATAAAAAATAAAATAATATGTTTAAATTGAATAGTTTTGTAGAAAAAGTTCTGAACAATCAATTATAGTTTGTATATATAACTGATTATTAAATTGATAATATATTTAAGCCCTTTCACGGTTTAGCGAATTATTAAGTTATGATACATTATTTATATCACAGAAATGTAACCAACAAGTCAAAAGTTATAATGCTATGCACATGTGATAAAAATATAATTTCTGTACATGTTTCGGTAAATTAATAAAATTATATATTTTTCTTGTTTGGGTTTAGTGTTTTTTCGAATTCCAAAGAAACTTTAAAAGAGTCTGAATCTGAATATTAGAACTTTCTAAGTAACATGTTGTTGTATACACCATAAGCATGACTTAAGGGGCTTAATATTAAGTATTTTGAATTCACATATTTGCAGATGGCGGTATGACAAACATAATATATTTATCCACTAGTTATGATTCAATATGGCTTTATACATAACACATAATATTTTACCGTATAGAAGTTTGCATAACCTCATTTCGTTAGAAATTTAGTAAATTATACGAACTCATATTATGTAAATGAGAAAAAACTCTTCGATTGAAATATGATGATAAAAAATAAGAAAAAAATATAAACATATAAATGTTCGTTTTTTTCTTTTATTTCACATATCATATTTATATTTCCTACAAACTGGACGCACATTTAGTGGCGGCATTTTAAAAATGATTAGTAAGTATAGATTACATAATATTTTATAAATACAGGAAGGTTCACAAAACATTAGTTAAACGAATTATATACACGATTTTTTCTTTTTTATTCGTAGTAATGATGTCTGAGATCCGGATTAACGGAGAACATAGTTTACCAATGTAAAAAACTAAAAACAAAAATAACAAGTAGAATAACAGGTTTTACATATCAATTACACACTCAAACTCGTATATTGAAAAGTACCTATTTTTAATTTATTTAAATTTAATATAAGTAATAAATATAAATACAATATGGTTAGGGTAGTTTTTCATTACATTAATTTTTATTAATACCACACAAACATTAAAATATTATATTACCTTTAACTGATAAATATTATACTTATTTGAAATTAAACATTATAAACTCATACACAAAAAAAAATGTAAAAAATAATAATAAATAAATGTCTTGTAATAATATTTTGTTTTGAGAGATATTTTACTAATGCAAATAAAGGTAAGTACAAAATTAATAGTTTTAAAGTTAAACTTTTAAAAAGAAGACTTGATTAAAAAAAATCCATTTACTTTTTAAACTTTTATACATAGAATAATGTTTAAAGTAATATCAAAGTTTCAAGACGTAGGAAAACGGACAGAGGACATTAAAAAAATTCAATTTTCACACAAGATTTGTTTTGAATAAAGCGACAAATGAATAATGAAAACAAAAATATGAAAATATTTTTACCTTTTTTTTTGGTAAAAAGAATGTTGTTAACAATCACATTTTAAAGGACACGAGTAAACTTATCATTTTTTTTTCAAATACATATTACCATTGATAATAAACCACAATTGTATTAATATAATAACCAAATTATACGGGTAAATATAAATACAAAATAAAATCTGATGTGCGCGATCGGCATGCACAATGTTGATCAAACAACCAAAGCCAGAGTTCTAAATATTATATTACTTAACGTTTTGAAACTTATTTTATTGGGTCAGAGATTAAAGATCATAACATATATAACAGTAAAAGAGGATAATAGTAATTGGTTATAACTTATAACATATTAAGTTGTAAGCAGTCGATTGCATTAAGTTGAAAAATAAGAAAATCCAATCATTGCCTCTGCGCAGCAAAATCAGAAATTATTGATTCAAATTTGAAAATAATACTTGGACTTTTCTTTATGTGAACCGGACAACCCGCAATAATATGCAGGCATAAATATCAAGTTTTTCTAGAAATGAAATTTTAATTTAAGGTATAGCTGATAATAAATTTATATTATAAAACTTAAGCTTCATATCAGTTTTAAAGTTTAGTTTATTCTTCTGAGATATGAATCCACACAAACATTTTTTGACTATACTATGTAAGAATCGAGAAGAAACTTAATCAATAACTGATTACGAAATTAAAATAGTTAATATTTTAAGTGATCTATATCGTCTATTCAATATTACATAAAGTTTAAAAATTCCAAGACTCAATTACTTTATGCAATAAGTCTATGTAGGTATAGCGAAACCATAATATTGTAATATTCTACATAAGTCTTCGTTCGAATAACATTTCCTCTGTATTCTATATATTATTATGTATCCAGCTGCACAACCGAATGATCGATTTGTACATTTTTTATGAGATCGATTAACGCTTATATATATACTCGTATATAGTTATCTGGTATATTGTGTTTAATGTGTCTCGGTTTGAATCATAGTCACCTGTGATATTCCACCGACAATGTCCAATACACCAATCGTTAATGAGACAATAACCATTCATTAGAGTGATGGTCGTTAGTAAAACAGAAATGTTATACATTTGCCGCATAATTATGTTTCTGCGCGTGTGTTAAGCACTGCGGCAGGTGTAATAAAATATAACGCCACAGTGCACACGCGTCCTGCCGTGTAAATAAACACATATACATCCCCATACAGTCGTTTTTGCAAACGACGTGGAATTTAAAAGAGTGCATAATATGAAAAAAAAATGTGTCGGAAACCATGTTTATCGATAATTTATTCGAAAAAGGAACAACAAAAAAAAACTAACTTTATACCATATATACATATACCTTCACGTATTATTATAACATAGTATATATAGGTAAGAGGGACAGCAATATGACGATAAAAAAATCAACAACATTTCAATGGGTTTGTGAAAATAAAATGAATTTTTTTTCCTTCCTTGTGCGTATACATAAACATTACATGATTTGGACGGCGACGATGACGTTTAAAATTGAATGTTTTAGTTTGAGGTCGTTAAATTAACGACACTCAGAAAGGTTTAAACAACGATATTTTATATACAATTAAATTGCATACCTTTCTGTAATAATAATTGTGTTGAAACTAGAAAAATAAAATATTGAAAATATTATTTTAAAAAATCGAATAATAAATTTCCATAGAATACAAATTTAATTTATGCTAAAAATGTTTGTGTTTTATAATTCACGAACGATTAAACATCGAGGGTATATACAATATACTATATAAAATAATGAAGCAATAAAAGTATAACCTAAAAAAAGCGCAATTTTAATGAAACCAATTTCATTAAGTTGAACATAAAAACCATTATACAATATTTGTTATTATAAATGCACAATAATTATTAATAAATATTAACTTATTTCCTGTAGGTACATACAATAAGTACATAAGCCTCTTGAAAAGTTAATTTTTAAACGGCGATTGACTATAAGTTTTGTATAAGGGATCTAAACAAAAGTTTAATTAAAAGTACTTATTACATTTACTTTATATCATAAACAATAAACAGGTTTATTACATTTAGTTGTAAATATTAATTACTGTTAATGACAACACACACAAAGACATTGGTAAATAATATTTTCAAGTTTTTTTAAAACCAAATCGTATCGATCCGAAATACTCGGTATATTCGCAACAAACTGCAATAATACTGCACTCTGCGCGCGTTACACAACCTTTTAAACAAATATGCAATTCGTCCGTTTTCAAATTAAATCATTAATTTAAATTAGTATATATTTTATGAATTTATTGTAAACGAGATACCCATCAGTAGATCGCTTTGAATACGCGTAGGTACAGAGCAATAATATTACCATAAGTCCGTCCACAACAAATATTTACAAAGGTGCACGCGCATTGTAAGCAAACATGTACCAGCCATAAGTATGCTATTATTATTTATTAAGCATTCGTATATTTAAAAACGAACTCTCGCATCAATATTTATGAAATACGAGTATTAATTATTAATAGCTATCGCACAACCGGGTGTTATTGTAAAAAAATGTACATAGCCGATAATATTATAATAATATGAAAACGATCGTCGGCATGAATGGTATAATAATATAATTACTATTTTATTAATATTGTAATGTCCTAGGTTAGGTTAGGTTAACCTAACCCTAAACGAAACCAATTGTGCGTATTATAATATAGTTACCTCCATAGTAATAATAATGTACACTGCAGCAGACCTCCGCGGTGCAGTCATCGTTCCGAAAGCGGTGGTTTAGATGGCTCTGGGCGGGTGTAATATATATATACGCGTGTGTGTATAATACCGTCGGACAAAAGCTGCAAATCTCGGTGGAGGGCCGGTGAGGGGTTTTTATACGTTAAGCCTTTGGCAAATCCACCGGCAATTAATAAACACGCCACGACTGGATAAACGGTACAGTACAGGACTGCTGCTGCTGCAGTGACTGCGGTGACCCTTTCGCAGCGGGTATAGATATACCGGTGACAGGGGTGATGGGGGGAAGGACCTTTGTGGAGCCTTTATTATTTCCTCCGATCTAAAATAATATATTATATGACGGGAGAGCGGTCGCGCTCTTAAAGCGCCGCGAATTAATGTGCCGCGACACGAGTAGTTGGGAAACTCGATTTGTCGGCCAATAATGTAATATTATGCTACTCGCGTCGATTTGTCAACGAAATTATTTACGTAGACGCCGCAAAAACCCCGCTCCGCCGTCACGTATGAAATGTTATCCGACGGAAGCACCGGCAGATAACACGTCCGTTTCGGGCTTTAGACATTCCAATTCGAGCAAAACAAGATTATAATGTCATAATCATCATAACCGAGATAAAATCTATCGTTTTGTGCGGTTGATTTCTAGGCGATGGTATATATATATATGATGTGTATGTGTATAGGTTAGGGCCGACGGTATTTTCGGTATACCGGTAGGTATTATAATTATTTATAATATCTAGAATTTCATTATTGCTAAACAAACCTCTATAATTTACTTTTTTCTTAAGTAATTTTTTACTACATTTAGGCTTACATTACATGTTTTAGTATTAATTTATGTACAGTAAATTGTATACCTAATTAATTAATGTGTACTGTAAATCTGTATTTTTCTGCATTTCCTGATAAACCAATCCTTTTCTACGTTCCGACCATTACCCCAGTCCCAGAGGTGACCGATTACAGGGGTTCTATACTGTAGATCCGAACTTGTGAAGTTTACGTCTCGGCACGATACACATCTATGATAATATTATATTAACACATAATGATTTAAAAGACGAATACAGTTTCTCGTTCGCATCTCGCGTTGATTCATAATGTTTTCACGCACTTCACGATAAAGCTTTCAAGCGTGCAGTAGCACCGGCTCATTTCGTTTCGCGTTCGCTTTGAATCACGTACATAAACCCTTTTGTACACTGCAGTTTTACCGGATGAAAGTCTTATCCGTTTTAAAAAGAAGGAAAACACGAATTCACAGAATGTTTTAAAAAAAAAAAATGGAATTTTTGAAGGGGAAGCGCAAATGGCAATCCATCAATGTCGCCCTGCTGTAGCACACGACAATCGTTGTACTGCACGGTAGGCACGTTTTTTTTTCAGCATCTTTAGGAGCTATTTCACGCTTTGCATATACCAGACCACCCTGAAAAGAGAGAAAGAGAGAGAGGGAGAGAGAAATGATAGAAAAATACATAATATCAGTCATGAAACGTGTGCGGTTTAATAATAATCCGTTTTTGAGTAACCCTCGCGGTGACCTATTCTTAAATAAAATATTCCACGTAGTTCAGAGGATTTTTGGGTGAAAGAAAAAATGATATCGTGACAATTGATTGTAATAGAATAACATCTTTGTTATTCATGTATACCTAGCATTATGTTTTCATGCATACTCATAAAATTTAAATAAAATTTAAATTATTAATTTTTAATTTTACAAAATGCATAAATTACGGACTTATGTAATGAATATAATAATATTTCAAGTACATAACACTTTGATTAAAGTGTTATTAATTTGTCTTACGTCAACTTATTATACCGTTCAAAAAAAAAATTTAAAACATTATTATTAAAATGTTTATGCTCACGTATAATCAAAAAATCATTTGTAATAATTAAAAACGTATTTTATTTTTAAATTAAAATATCGGAACTGATCAAAACATACTTAATAAATCATAAAATGTAATATTGAAATGAAACCATTATTTTATATTTATACAATGATTCATGATGTTGTTAGATAATGCGAACAAACTATACTCATTTTATTAAATATACCCATTACCTTTGAATTACATTTTTAAAATGATTTATAAATATGTCTACATTTGTGACGTGTTTGCTAAAAATCAAATAACTTATACGTTTGAGAAATTATTAATTCCGCCTTACGTGTGATATGATTGAGGATCAATATGTACGTATTGAAGTTTTGAACATTTAAAAACAATTATTATAAAATAACATCCAACCTAACAAGAGTATATGCAGGTACACAACATTATAAACGCGTATACACATTACAATGGTGTTCGGTTGACCACCAACTAAATTGTATAAGGTTCAACAACCACATTTGAAAAAATTGCATTTTTTTTCAAACCACGCGTAACACCACTTGCATATTATCATAGAACCTATATTATAACTTATATTATCATATATGCGCATATTAGTCTACTCATAAAGGTTATACGGCAATCGCGCCATAGGTTAAGTAAAATATTCATATAGATAGTCATCTATTATATTATATCGGTTTTTGGCATTTAAAAAAAAAAAAAACACTTGAACACTTGAATTGTTGTGTTAACTTGTTTCGATATCGACGGTGTGCACGACACTGCCGTGACTTGAATAGTAATATGTATAGGATACCGGAGCCCATCGATTATTGCGAAAAACGTTTGTTGTCGGTATAGAGCTGCGCAACCTCCGCTACTACAGCAGCGGTTATAAAGTGGATTGCAACGTGCAGCAGTGGGCGAGCGCAAAAAAAATTGTTTGATCTCAGACGATGATAATATATATTATAATAATATCATGCCGAGGAATAAACACGGCTTTAATGCGTAAAAAAAAAATTCAAAAAAATTACTAAAACCATGTGGTAAACGCTCGTGCGACAATGGCGAGGACGAGATGAGCGCGGTTATGTTATTATCGAGTAGGTGTCGATCGTATTTGCATGTGCAGAGAACAGATGAAAACCCGACGTACCAGCCATTTGTCATATCGGTACACGTTATTATACAGCGGTAGTCGATATAACGTCGACATCTGATCGCACTATACACGTCGCACGCGGCACAATATATTATTATTACGAATATCATAAAATGCGACAAGACGTATTTGTCAACTCGTAAATAACAATCTTTGCGTTAGTATATCATAGAGTTTACAAGACAGGCCGCTCTCTCATATAATTGGAAAATATATTTCAGTGCACACATGATAGATTATGTATATAATAAACGTTAAACATATTATGTTTATTCGTTGGTACTTATAATAATTAAGTTCGAGTTCAATATAAATCGAACTTATTATTTACACCCCTCCCCCGCCACCATCAAAAATCCTTGTCCACGAAAAACTAATATAGTATTTTCGTATTGAGATTATAATATTTTCAGAAACAATACGAAAAAATAAACAAATATTGATTTATCTAACACATTTGTTAACGCGTATGCAATAATAAAAACGATAGTAAAACAACAGTTATCGAGGTAATTTTCTAAACGTCATTGAAACACATTAAAATCCGACACTGACAACAGAGTCGACAGGTGCCGTAAACCCAAATAATAAACGACTGCACCGAGTATAGCCATATCGGAATTAAGCGATCGGCTAGTTTTCGTTTTTTACGACTCATCTCAAGCGTGGGTTCCGTGTTATGGGTCGTATGGTCATTGGTCGTATGCAAAAATTGTTTCACCAACCAGTTAAACTGCAGTGTGCGATTTACATCTCGAAATAAATTCCTCTTTATAATATAGACCTTCAACGTTTCACATACTGTCAATAAAGTAAAATTTGAAAACGATTCACAATTAATAAATCAATGCGGTCGTTATTGTATATGGAACGGCAGTCCAAGTAAATATATAAATAGTTAAAGCTGATGGTTAAAAACAGTTGTGTATTATAATATATAATACCTATTACCTATTATTTTTGTTAAATTTCTCATCGCTCTATGAGAAAAACTATACGGCAATGATTTATTAGCCTTACGACTCGTCCGAAAGCTATTATAGAGCCGTTAGACCGTTAGAGGTAAGTCACTAACACTAAAGATCCTTATTCGTTTGCGATGTAATTTTCTTCGGTGTTGCCGAAATAACGAAAAAACGTCTACCGCTGAAAAATACCTATTGGATAATTGGATTTAAAATTAACACGGAACACAATGCTGCAGTTTCGAAGCTGTTTTGGCCTCGATTGGTGAGATAATTCCACCAAATATATTTTTCTGGTATTGTTACAACAAAGGTTAACCACCAGAAAAATAAAAAATGAAACTCACGTCATATTTCGCCCACCACAATTATTAGAAAACACGCAGTAGGCGTAGGCCGGTAATACATAATATTATTATTTATTATTGTCATTCGATGTGTTACATTTCTATGTACAAATCCAGTAGGTAGGTCACTTATAATTCCATTTCAGAGCGTGCAGTTTGTTTCAGTTATTATTCTAATTCCGTTTTATAGTAATATATATGTATAATTTATACATATTATTATGTTTACGGTGAATGCACACCGGTATACTGAGTACCGGAAAATCCGTGATATTAGCCTGTAGAGAATTTGTTGAAGCGTAACAATATATATATATACTCATCGTGGTACGAGAAAATTTCCAAGATAATATTTTAGACCAAAGTCGAGTCTTTTGAAAAATAATAGTTTTTTTCATCTTCGTTGTTCAAATAAATTACATTTTTTTTTAAATGTGCTGCGGGTAGTATATAGGTACCTATGCAATTCAGGATTTATTATATCCATCTATAGGTACTTTAATACATTTTTTTTATCTATAACCATCAATTTTAAAACACACGTACAGTCTTTATCCAATACACCTGCAGCAGCAGCACCAGCAGTAGCAGCTCTATTCTGTCGATAAAATGTTGGTGGTCGTATTTTAAAGGCGTCCTGTGTGAATATAATAAAGATTTCCCTGCAGATAGGATATCTGCAAGAAACAATAAAGGGATGTAAACAGCATAAACTCGGACATCACGTGAAGATGATAGGTATTGTTAATACAAATATTAAATATATTTCATGCGCTCCGAAACGTCAGGACTCCATGACTCCATCGTCATATTTACCGGTGCAGACACCAAACAATTATATTGTTTCCATTATTTGTCGATATATAGTTATTATTATTTTTATTGATAGAATTATTATATAATATAACAAAGTGTGTTATAAATGCATAATACTATATGGTTCTTTCGCACATATTGCACATATTTGCAGACTGCAAGCCACTTCTAGTGGAAAGATACTTATATGATACCTATATGCGTGTAAAACAATGCACTAATTTGTAATACGCAGTTGTCACGCGTCCTAGAGATGGAGCGGCGTCGACAGTGACATTATATAACTGATGTATATAGGTATTGACCTGGTTCTAACCAGGTGGTGGCAATAACAATAACAATAAGACATACCACAATTATTGTGTTCGCAGTGCTATGTATAAACGTTAAAAGCCGCATGTCTAGCGCGCAATCGTCCCGCGCTCTAACCCTGCAATATATATGTAGGACTAGCTAAACCACTTACGAGGGTGTAAAAATTACGTATATTATATAGAACTCTAAGTGTACGAACACGAAAGCTTTCGCAACACAACTGACTATTATACTGTGCACGTCAAAATAGGCGGTGCCAAGTAAAAAATCGTTTTTACAGTTGCGATGATAATAATAATAATATAGTTATACCTAAATAAACATCTTGCAATTTTTCTTTTATTAGTCTCGATCGCATAAAAAAACAAAATGTCTTATAAACAAGTTGTATAAGTAAAAATATAAGCTATTAATAAACCATACGAGCAGTCGTATGTATTCTTAATAACAATGAATCACGCTCGTTAGTAAAAACGCGTTAGTCTTGGAGTATTCGGAATGTTTAAAATGTGATTTGTACACGAAGACTAATGGAAAAATGTGTACACAGCGACGATTTCCAGAACGATATTCAACAAAATCCATTCGTAGTTAGATAAATTCAAAATTGAATACATACACGTGTATGTACAATATATACATAATATGCACGAGGACTTTACAATAAGAAATATAGAAGACATCGAATTACATTGGAACGATAGCTATATTTATTATACGCTGCAGCGTGCGGCCGACTGCGGAACACGTAGGAAGTGAAGAATTAGGTTTTTAGCCCGTACTCTCCCCTCTCGCCACGTTTTATTACATTACTGGTCGGCAAACACGCGGCTGAGATGATGGATCTAAAACGTATTAAGATTTCCGGTCAACGCCGAATCCATTCTTTTCGTATTGTTTTAGTGGGTCGACAACTATATTATATGTTCTCGTTAATTGATTTATCGTGTTTGTCCGTTGATAGATAGCACATATAGGCGTATGACTGTACGCAAGATAAGTATAATTTCCGTTCACGAAAGAACGGCCTTTGTGTAGTTATTTTTTTTTTTAAGGCTCACTTTGACCATTGCGAACGTGTCTTCAATCCTTATACTCAGACAACTCAATATAATAAATATATATATTATTATGTCCACGTCGCCGAACGGTGCAGGTTAAAGTGATATTATCGCGTACGTCGTCGTTTCGATCGATCAGCTTGACGTGTCGTCGTCGTACAAGAGTAGGTATACGTATAATAATATAATACGGTAGGTATATGATGGTTACCTATAGCTGTTATATTATATTCGACGACGTTATCTACGGAGGTGGCTAATGAATGTAAGCGCGCATCCGGAGGTCCGTCACAATGCCCAATAAATAGAACAATTTTCGGGTTCCCCTCGAGTATAAATTATAACTATTTTACAATGGAAACGTAAATTTCCGAGTCCCGCTCGTTTGACAACTGGTACTTCTCGGCACAGCGGGGGTAGGTGTCTATCTCGGCATCGGCTCTCGGCGTCCAGGAATCACATATTGAATAATTCATCAGCAACCCGTAGTAACACTACGACTCGGGTCTTCCATTATTATCCGTGTTTATAATATATACAAATATAATACATATGGTTCGATACTAATTGAAAATCTTTTCCAGCAACTATCATTCTTTTTTTTTTTATATAGAGGTAGCAGGTTAAAATATAACTATACTTTCGATATAAGAAAATAACGATTAAGAAAACAAATAATGTATAAAATATTCAATTCGTTTATAAATGTATAATACTGCATAATATGCGTGTGTATAAAATATTATATCGTTTTTATTTTCTAGACGATAAGTTATTTCTAGGTTCGGTGTCATTGCATCTATTACGAGAAAAACGTGCGTAATACAAAACTACTGTGTACATAATATATATATATATATATATATACGTACACATTTTCGGTAGCCAAAGAGACGTTATAAATTAGCAGAACGTAAAGAATCCCGCATCTGCGTGATGAGTAACATGTGCGCAAAGACATATTTTATTATATATCATATTTTGTTTCGCTCTCCGCCGAGGGCATCTGTTTCTTACGTTCAAAGAACACCACCACTACGCTGCTGCGTAAGTTTGGATTACGGCGCTTCGGCCGATCGTACGTGTCGGTGCTCATTAAACGGCTGAATATTCCGTATATCAAAGTTGTTGGAAGACTTGTTTAGGAGATTCCCGATTTTTATCGTCTCGACAACGATAAAACATTATACATTACGCATATTATGTTGGCTTTTAGTTTACGCATCCTACATGGCTACTGTGATATTTACAGAAACGTAAACTGTGTACAGCTGGTAGAACAATTATTCGAGCTTTTGGATCGGCTATAATAAGTGGTTATGTTTTGTCCGCGAGTAAACACTGTTTAGCTGATGATTCATTATAATATTATTATTTGTTATTTTATTTGGCTGGTTAGTGTGTATTTCTAAAATAAAAGTTTTTTTTTCGGAAACACTAATAATTGTTTTTTAAACAAGCGATTAAAAGAGAAAACACCAAATAAAGTCTTGCGAGGTGCCGAGGTCACGAAATATAATATAAGAGAAACCACGTCAGTAACAGATATTATCATAATATTTATTTATATATAGGTATATAAATATTTATACTTAGGGTTGACATTTCCATACGTCCCGGCTTGTACCGGTTTTGAATATAGCGTCCCGTTGTCCAGATAAAGTGTTTCGTCAATTACAATATTGACCAAACTATCAACAATATTGTTTTGATAAATTATAAAAAACAAATTGTTATGCTTGATTGGATGACAAAATTTATTTTTTCGGTTTGGTGATTACAATATTATTGACAAATTCGTTCATTGTTTTTTCACTTCCAAAACGAAATATTTGTTATCACTTATCATAAATTGATTATTTTGTTAATTAATCATTCCGATTCGTAACATTGAGTTAGTTTTTACATTAAAAATGTATTTCTCAGAGTGCTGGCCACTGAGAGAACAAGGATTTTAGTAAGATTTTTTCCATGACAATTATATGAAAATGTTCTTTCAGTTTAAGTAGGTAAAATAAAGACCCTAAATATATAAATACTTTTAGATATTTATATTAAATATGGGTAAAACTGGTACTTATAATAACGATCGTTGATCACTGACAGCATGGTTCTGGATTCATCAATCAATGTCAAAATAATATAAACTATAACATCCTAATTATTATATACGCATATCATTCACTGCAGGTCTCTACGACTTTGCTTTAATTGAATAATGAAATAAATATAATATTGTAAAAAAATAAATCAATGGAAATATTTTTGGATTATTTTAATAGACCACGATCAAGCTTATTAAAAAAAATCAACTTTAATTTAAAAACTATATTATAAATATCGGATTTAAGTAGGTACTTCCACAATACATGTTTGTTAGTGTATTGTATAATAAACTCCATTCATATATGGATCATAATAATTATTTGTTTACGTTTACAAAACGAAAATTTCGTATAATGAACTGCCTAAGTCAATGGAATTTTTTTCTACATTTTTCTTCCAATCCGACGGCCCATATATTGGTAACAAACAATTGCATCAAGCGCACATTGACATTTTTTTCAGCCAACACCAGTTACAGTCGTTAACAATTACTCGTGATGCTTATTATAATATAAAATAAATACTTAAGCGCAGAATATATGTATGCTAATTGAAGTTTTAAAGTTTGAAGTCGTTTTTATTGTCGGAAGACCATTAACAAGCTATATCGTCAAGCGCAAAAATAATATAGTGCGGGTCCACGGTCGTTGTGTGCCAGTTAATAGGTCTCAGAAGATAATCGCTGTTAAGTTCCGCCTGCAGGGGGTCTCGTCTTTCCGACGCAAAATTTACAGGGATCGTAATAATAATAATAATAATAATAACGATTTTAATGGGTCTGAGGCCCCTGGAGCCTCTGTAGTGCAATATCTGCCGACACCTGACTTTACGACCGTCCGACCACATTTCAAATAATATACGAACAAGGATGAAAATACTTAAAAGCAAAATAAAGAAACGTTTGTAACATCGAAACGAAAATACTGACATACGAACGATTTTACAAAATAACCTACCCATAATTTAATGACTATATCTTATACTATAGTTATAAAGAGAAAAAACGCCCCATTATAGTTAATAGAACCTTTAATTTCGTTATTTAATTAGGTATAACAGCTTATTTAATGGATAAATAATGTTTAACAGTAGGTAGGTACATTTAATAGATATTTATTATGTAATCAGTCAAGGCACAAAATACCTTCAGATCTTTGTTTTATTTAATATTAAAAATTAAATCATATTTTACTCAATAACAAAAAAAAAAAAATTGGTTTCTTCGAGAAAATTTTAAGACATAATTCAACTGTGTATTTTGTTCTATATAAGTGATGAATAAAATACTCGCTCTACTTAAACTCAGTTTAAATTCAAATATTTCGCTTATTTTGTTTAAATCAAAATACGAAATTATTTTACTAAACAGTATATAACTATTTTCTTCTTTTTACATTTAAATAATACCCAAAATATGAAAATTGAGACATTTGAAGACAGCCTCGAAAACACGAGACACGTTTAGTAACATTTAGAGACATAAACTATACAAACGATATCCTTCTCAAATTACAAGACACGGCTGTGCGTATCAATAAATCTTTCAAACGTAATACCCATATCGAGAAACCCAGTAATTTATCCAGTAGTCATCCGCCCAGATGTATTCTTAATGGTCAATCGCAGCGCATACCTTTCGATATTTCCAAAAAAAAACATTGAAAATACTAAGACGAGGACTCTCGTTATGTTTTATGATTCAATACAATGTACACAATTCTTAGCAATAAAAATAAATTTCAGCCTCCTCGTGTATATTTACGCGTATAAATATATACATTTTATAAATATACGTAATATATTGAAGCAGAAATATTTGTGGAGGTGTATCGAAATTCACGTCATCTGGGAGGGGTTGAGATTTTATTGAGAACCTGAATTTATTGGACGCCATTCTACCGTTTTATGAATCTGATCATAATATAAATTCATACCAATATACGATGCGTATGTACAGTAAGTTTGCAAACAGAACTCATAAAAAAATATTCATTTTGCACCAGTTTTCTTTGAAATATATATCTGATTGAATCAGATACCAGTATATTTCAGAAAAATAAAACTATTTTAAAAATAGAAACAAAACGATAGTAACATAGGTAAAAGGTATATGCTATATATGTATGCTGGATAGTATTATTGGCCCCATCACATGCAGACATTAAGACTATAGTATTGTTTTACATTAAATCGCATATATAATTATTTAAACTGATACCTAAAACATTATTGATTGTAGAATGATAAATTATTATTCCAAATTATAACAAAAATTGATTAATAATGATTAAAATATAAATTTGTATTACATAATAATATTTGTGTGCCGGTTATATAATATTGATATATAATTTATATATTATAAACATAAATTTAATAATAAACTGAACACTTGATAATTTATTGGTTTTTGTTTACTGAAGCAAATTTATAAGAGGCTGTTTGATTATAAGTTGCAAGCAATCATAATATTATATAATAATATTGATGGAAGTAGTTATACATTTTTAAACAATAAAAATATGAATAAATTATGTAATAATTCAAAATATTATTCAAGCAGAAAATCATAATAAAATGAATTGTTTTTTAATACATTAATTTGCCTTTTCTGTGTAATATCAAAAAATTTAAATTCAACCTTCACTTACAATTAATATAGGTAAAAGGTATTTAAAATGTAAAAAAAAAAACAAAATGTCAACAAGAAGTTTTAGGATAAAAATTATGTAATTTATTGTATAAACATGTGTCTTTTGTGCACACTATATAGAAATGTTTTAACTTGCAAGTGGGAATCATGCAGACAACATTAATACGGAAATCGTATTTTTAGAATATATTTTATAATTATATAATATGGAATAAAATGGACTTTTAGACAATAATTTAGTATCGGTATTGGGCTTTAAAAATTGCATTTAAGATTTAACTCGCGCACATGTCACACATTATCATTGTTCTACATAATATTCCAGCCTCGGTAATTTTTTCTTCGTCCATTTGCCGGTATATCGACATGTGTGGAGTATTTGTGTAACTAATCAGGCGTGTCCGTTGGAAAAAAAAAGAATAAATAATAATTCAACGCCAGGCTGAAGACGGGACTATGTACCGCGGCAAGTCAGTCGACCGTGACCGGCTCGGTTTTCTGTCAACATATTAAACACACACGCGTGTAAATAAGGAGAGGGTGCCCTATTTTGGCATTTCTTTCATTTCTTTCCTGCAGCTGTCATCTTAGCGTATTATAGTCGGCAAATCCCTATCATACAAACAGCCCCCCCCCCCAACAGTTTCTTCCGACGACTATATGATTTATGTATTTATATATTTGCGGGTATTATCTAGTGTCCGGGTATTATATCATACATTTATACCTTCGAATAAAAGTAAAGCTACGTGGTCTTAAGGAGCCTTAAATTACAGGTATACATTTAAAAATTGGAGTAAATATTATAGTCAACGTTGATAAATCATCCATCGTAATATCTGCATTTTAATCAATTAAACGAAACGAATGATCCTCGATATTATAAATTATAATAACTACTTGACATTATATCTATTATTTTTTTTTTATTATAAATAAAGTGATTTTAAATCGAAAGTACCTATATAGGTACCTAACCATATATACCGCAATGATTATTTTATTTCACTCACAATTATTGCCAACAACGGTTGTGGGGATTTATACTCGTCCTCGAGTGTTAACGGAAACGGAAAATTATTCCTATACGTCTGCAAGAATCGTTTTTCACACAACATTTAATAGTAATGCCGATTTGCCCGGCGAATAATACTGAACGGAGGACCATTATAATAATACCAGAATGTGCTGCAGGCGAAGTGGTTAAAATTGAATGACATCAATCATCAGCAGATGGACGTTTTACGTACCGCGTGCTAATGACGTTTCTCTCTTACAACTCTAGGCAACCATACCACAAAATAATAGAAAAACCTACCATTGTGGCCAAAAGACAAATCGTTCGAATCCATTGAGGTCTAAGCCGTTTAAGCTTTTTACTAACAGTGCGTTGTCGTTTCTAAATCCATTGTGCCACGTAAACCTGTCGTTTAAACTTAAGTTTTTGGTACACAGAAGCCCTATCAACTTGTATGAATTGCCTAAGTTACTAAAAGTCGGTTTTACAAATGAATTTTATTATTTATATTGAGAACTTATTCGATCTTATACAAATGTTCTTCTACTAGTTAGAAAAAAATAAACTGACAAGGTATTTAATAACCAAAATTCACGAAAAAATTGATTTAAAACAAAATAGTTTATTCTTGACTTATAAATAAATTATAATTACATGATGGCGTATTGTAAGTTTTGTTACGACTGCCTACGTCATTATAAATTTCAACTCTGATGTGGTTTAATAACACGCATAAAACAATCGAAAAAGCCCGTTTGATGGGGTTATACGCTGCACTGTAGTGTTGTGTTTTGAACAATAAAACATATTGTTACTAACACGAATGCACACCATAAAGTATCCAATCATCGTCAAGTATCTAATACTCGATTGTCGAACTCTTCGGTCACGAGTGTCGTTGAGTAATGGCCTTTCCAGACATGCGAGCATCGTCGTTCGCAAGAGCGCCGCCGCCGCCGCCTCCGTATACTGCACGTAAAGGTGCACGCGGGACGGCAGAAATTTACGCATTCGATTTTCTCTCCCTTCCGGGACAAGACCCTTTATTACAGTTTAAGGAAGCGAACTTCCTCCCGCTCCCGACTGCGCCACCCAATCCGCCTACCCACCACGAAAGAAAACCCATTACACAGTATTGGGAAACATTCACGAGAGACACGTTGCACGACCAATTTCCCAAGACGGCAGCGTCTACAATGCAGAGCACCTCTCTCCTCCCAGCCGCCGAACGAACACCACCACCGTAATTTATTTACGCCGACAGTCTCTTTACACTCCCGCGCCAAAATAATACGCGAGATTATTGAATGCAAACAGACCGTCACTGCAGACACATGCAATCCCGACTCTAGGTGTACAATAATACGTTAACGATTTATAGTTCCGCGTGTGCGCATTTTTTTTATTTCTGCTTAGTCTATCGGACTGTATAAATCTTTTGCGAGCTTATCGTCGACGCTCGACAGTTTATATATATATACCATTATACCTATGCACAATATAATAACGACGGCGGCGTAAAATCATTACGGACGAGAACAACTCGCGTGATGCCGTGCTCGTGGTAAAACGAGGATTAGGTAATTAATTAAATATTATTATTAGGTATTATGTTGCGTGTTGATGCGACAGAAATTTTTCTAATTTATACACAGGTACCTACCTACAATCATTAATATATTATGTTTAGTAACGCTGTACTAACAATAATACGAACTACTGCTGTTTTTATACAACATACGTAGGCAGAGATTTTCAAATAATAAAAGTGTTAGATAGATAGATAAAAATTATCTAGGTACACTTACTTTTTTATTTAAGTTTCTGGTTAAAATTTCAGAAAATTTAGAACTTACAGTTTATAATGTTTTAAAAATTAAATTGTAATTCACAATATTATACGTAAAAGAAATTTCATGAAATTCAAATTAATTTTGTTTTTACTTAATTTTAATAAGTTTATGTCTTATAGGAAAAAACGTAGAACATTGATAAAATTGATCAATTTGCTAACAGAGAATATTAGTAGCTTTTCTTTTTTATTCATCAGTAATATAATACAAAAAAAATAATGATAATTAATGTTATAAATCGATTCACGTTGAGAACTACTGCAGACATGTCTTTAATGGTCTTACTCAATGTGGGTTCTAGTCACGATGATCATGTATAAGCGCGTTGCCAATAATCGTGACTAGTTTATAACAGATTTTACCGATACTTAATACAATATTTGGATAACTATTGAGAGGGTATCGAACAATGGAAATCAGTCACGATTTCATCAAAAATAGAACTACTTTTTCCGTAATCAAACCATTAAAAAAAGGTTCCAATTGAAATGTAAAATATAAGCTTCGGGTAATTGTATAACACTTCAACCACAGCTTTTGACAGTTTTATCGTCACAAACAGAGTATATTCTCGAGTCATAATTAGTTTGCTTGTGAGGAGGAGTCTTTTTAAAATACATACACTGAGATGACGAAGAATTCATTAAAGTATATCACGCCACCCCAGACCAAAACATCGTAATCCTGTTTTCCCCTCCACCCCATCAAAGGCCGACACCAGTAGGCAAGTCTGCCCGCAAATTTAATCTCCCGGTTCGGTTTTGCTTGACGAAACTCAAAGAGGGCACATCTTTTGTGTTTAAATTGCCTGGAATATCAATGCGTTTCCCGAACGGAATTTTAGAAGAGAAACACATCAAACAAGAGAAGCGTGCTGAAATTGTAAAAAAAATACGAATCCCTAAAATACACTTTTAAAGTGTCTGATATTCCCCAGTGAGTGTGTGTAAAATGATATTATTTCAATACGACCTCTTTAAAATGCTCATAGACATACAGCGTTATAGCCTAATAAGTGGGTGGTATAGAGAAGTTAGTACTAATGACTGTACAATTTTGATGAAATCGAGAATTCTTAAGCACGAGAAGTATTATAAAAAATCTGGTGATTGAGTTCTATAATATAAAGTAAAACAATATCGTCGAATAACCAATTTGTATATACATTATTGTGAAAGAAAACTTAGTTATCTAGAACCACCTAAAGTTAAAACATAAATTATGATTTTTACTTTGTATAATAAATTGTTATAATTATTGTATAACATAACAGGAATTCTGAAACACTAAATCCAACGCTAAATATTACATCATCACAATATTATAAATAATACTACTAATTAAAATCGTACTATTTTGCTTTTGTTATGTTTTTAATAAACATGTCAATTTATTAAACATATTTTTACCAATTCTATTTTATAAATACATTATTCTATTGGATCCTTTCATTGTGTGTACCTACGTAATAAGCTAAAAAGGACTATAAGACAATAACCAGAACAATGCATACTACCAATCATAATCAAGGCCGTACATCATAATTTATAACCTTATGTAATGTAATCACCATAGTATTCCAAACATATTTTCTTGGAACAATAAGTTTTTAAAAATATAATAAAGTTTATCGAATTTCATTTTTCTTACCTAAAATAAAACAAAAAATCACAATTAATTAAAACTTATTTATTCGCTATTAACAACATATTATGTTAAATGATATTGAAGTAAGTATATTATTTTAATATTATCATCACGGTAAGAATATTATATTTTTTTATTTATAAAAAAAACCACTCTCCCTATATAATAGAGTAATACAGAAGATATTATTTATTTCAATGGTTTTCTTAGTTCCGCCACCAAAATATTATAAGAACCAGGATTTCCGATAGCACTTGATTATTATAATCTTCAAGTTTTAAGAACAATTAAGAAACGACGAAAACTGTTTTTCACAATGAGAAAACGAAGGATTTTTTTTTATAAAGACCATTAGTGTTTATCCCTAAATTTTCAACAAGAATTTAAACTTAATTATTTTATTTTATAAATGGTTTATAATCATTCATTCACACGATGTGCCATAGATAATAGGTTTTATAAAATATACCTTTATGGATTTATACCTATTAGATTTTGAATATTTCTTAAGCATTTTGGAGACACAAATATTAACTGTGTAAAATCGCAATTCATACACAGATATAAATATAAAAAGAAAAAGCAATCGAATTGTATTTTTTTAAGAACATTGGCCCCCTGGTAACTGCTGCGCTCATTATTATTCGAACGGTATTATCGTTCTCAAGGGTATAATTCAGTTTAGGTTTTTGTACACGTACTTTTTCACGAAAAGAAATAAATAAATTCGTTTGTCGGCGATTTTTTATTGTTGCCACTAAGAGTGGGGTTTTCTATTTCCGTTTTATGAAATCATCAAAATGCGTTTTTATCCGGATATCGCATACAAAACGATGCAAAAAACATCATAAACTATTTCGAAAATCATATTTTGAGACGTTACCACTTACAATAATAAAAACAATACAATTTTTCGGGTAAAATAAAATAGCATCAAACAAGACTTTTTTCTATAACCCAAAATCAATGAATTGAACATTTTATAATGAAGTAAAAGATGTTTGGTACGTATTATTTTTTAACGACACAAATATTCTAATTTCATTAATCAAACTATATAAAAAAAAACTCGACGTAGGTATGAAGGATTTGAATCTTTTCATGCGGTAAATGAATAATGTTTACGTACGTGCATAAAATACAAACAAAAATGAATGTTAAAAAGTTTAATTTCTAAAATAAATATATTAATAATGGATGGGTGGTATTTGACAAGACCTAGAAAGATTCGAAGTACTAACTAAGAGAAAAGGATTCGGGGCCAAAAAAGTTGGAGAGCACTGACGATGGCGGCTAAAATTCTCACAGAGTTATGAGGCCATATGATCATAATGATAGTGGTATTTAAAATATGTATAAACAATTTAAAAAAACAGCAACCCAACAATTTATAAACTGTATTATTTTATATTTATATTTCTAATTTATGTCATAAGACACAAATAGGTAGATAATAGTTTTTATTTATAATAAACGAAATAAATTAAATCATTCGAACAAATGTTACCAAACATGTTACTAAGTACTTATTATTTATGAATATTTAACTATTTATGATTAACAGAGCCCACATTTATTTTTTATTTGATTAACGTCAACACTCAAATTCAACGAAAAAAGAACAAAACATTTTTAGACAGCCATCATAGCAAGAAACTGAATAATTAATTTCATAAAGTACTCTAATATGTCATTTTTTAAATTTGAAGTCTGTGATATATATTATACGTCTTACGAGGACAAACACGTCAAGCGAGCGTCTATATAAGACAATACAATTTACATATAATATAAAAAATTATTTTCAACGGATTGATCAATTAAATTATAATTAACAAATAGTTTACGCAAAATCCCAGTTCAAAAATAAAATGAAGTGATTACAAGGAAAGAATTCGAAATAATCAGATTGGCCTGCGGGGGCAAATTCTTTGTCTATACCTAAACGTGTAAACAATACACACGAAATTCGCTGACCAAAAGTGTCCTGTAAAAGCTACGCGTTTTCGGACATTGGTTAGGGTGCTAGGCGAATTATCTTGAAGGGTGCATTTGTGGCCCTCGTCCTTGGTCGACAAACGAACGTGCTTGGAACTCCGAAGAAGGGATCTAACATCAACCCCCCGTTATTGCGGCCAAAAGAAAACCATATAGATATGAAAAGAGCGTTATAAAGGGATTCACCTCAAGGAAGAACCGAGACGAGAAAATCGATAAGAGCTTCTATACAACCCCAAACTGCAACGAATTTTTCCATTGCACGTAATTTCTCGAGCGAACATTATTTAATACCTATCACGTATTACATATAATATTATACCACCAAAGTTAAATGCATCACGAAATATTTATAATATTTTTTCAAAGAAAACTACACCACAATAGAAAAAAACATTCACTTTAATTCTTGATCTTTGTATAAGGTTATTCAATTTGATTGCGAATTTGTGTATCGGAAATTGGAACAGTATAAATATAGAGGTGTCGTAGATATTCAAACAGTTTTTTTTACAACATTTATCATTAACAAACAATAATCATTTAACTTCGATAATAAGATGATAAAACATAAAAAAATATTTTAACTGGGATTTGTGATGGATTATTTATATCATTAATCTTATCACTATTTTGTTATTATAATCTAATGAAACTACTAACTCTAAATTAATATAAACTACAAATTTTTTTACATCTCATATTCAATATGTTGGTTTGGGCTTTCATACACGTGGAATATTTATGCTTTGTTGTCTACAACAAAGAAAGAAAAACGCATTTCAAAGAAAATTACACGCTTTGATAGAGAGTAAAGACGACGGTAGTCACCTGCGGGAATAGAAAATCACAACTTACAAAAGTTTGGTCAATAAATACAAAACAGCATGTCGTTTCGACAAATAATAACCTATAAAGCAATTGCTATCCAAGTTTAAATACAAAATCATCCAGAGGCAAAAAAGTAAGTGACTTACATGAATTGTATTTTTAAGCAATGAAGTCATTAAACAACGATATAGAAATACTAATTATTCTTCCACATTTTTTATACTTCTAAATTACAGCCACTTAAAATTCGTTTAGCGAGTACACATACACATTATATTTTATAATAATGAGATAAGAATTAAAAAATGAGTAGGTACCTAATAAAAAAAAATAGTTGCTTAGTGTCTGCAGTTATTTTTTAGTCCTAAATCAAAGTCAACCTGCATATTACACAACTAGAATTATATTCATTTTTTTTTCATACTTTAAAAGCCGTTTTTGTATTAATGTACCTAAGTAATATGATCATGTTAACTAAAAATTTTAATTATTTTTTCGTCTTAATCTACATAATTACAACACACACTAGATATAACTTGTTACTTCGCAAAAAAAAAAAATTTTAAGTCACCAGCTAATCTTCCTATTAAACAAACCTCAATAAGAAATTTAGTGATGCATATAAATAATTTACTTTAAATTTATACCGTCAACATTTTAGGAACTCTCTGATATATAAAATAAAGAGAAACACATAAAAATATTAACGTACATAATATTGTAGATAATATGTACTAAATAGGCATATATGAAGGAAAATTGTATGTATATATAAATATTTTATTTATATTCATACTCAATTATAAATATTATTTACATTACTAAATTTGGTCAAAGTCTATGCAATTAAAATATAGGTGTACCTACTTATAAATGAGATGAGTACAATACTACAATAACAATTTTTTTAGTTAGTTTAGAAAACTTTAATAAGGAATGAGTTTTACAAATGCATAAAAGGCAATCCATCTAAATTTTAATAAAGGTGAAATATAATGTTTTATTTTCATTCTATATTAAATTACGCAACATTTACCAGTGAGAAACTATATTATAACATACCGTATTGTAGAAAAGACTTGATGCGCATCACATCGTATTAAGCACGGTTCTCGAGGTGTTTATAATATATACGTCTTAATGATACGAGCTGTGGGTACTAAACATGTCTATAACTTAACATTAAGTCTATGTATATGTAAATGTATAAAATATAAAGGAAAAAAGAACCCATGACACAATAACTATTAACTATAACTCAGTAGAAACACAAATGTCAAAGTTACCTTTTTTTTATTATTATTTCCATTGAATACCTTCGCTGTAATTCATATAATTTTTATGAAATCGAATATGATAAAAATATTATTATAACTTATTTGTAGAATAACGAAAAATATTACAATTATTTTTTTTTTTTAATTATAATCATTGTTTCTTTTATGCTATATTTTTAACAGTAATTCTCATTAAAAATCAAATACATTTTATCACTACCTATATTAGAATTTACATAAAAACCAATTTATATCCATCTGTGATTACTGATTAACAAGTAAATATTTAAAAAGAATATAACTTCAATTTAATTTGTATTTAATTTTTATAAATGCTTATTAAAAATTGATAAACTACCTAAAAATTGAATTTATAAAAATAGATTAATTGATTAATTAAATAAACTACTATGCCCACTATACAAACCATCACAAATTAAATTAAACAATATTAAAATATAAAACGACGGATAAAGCATATGTTATAAATAAAATAAAACCTTATTAAACTAACTGATTAGGTACTGAAGTATAGGTATACAATATATTATATTTTATAATAATACGAACTCGCAACTTTCATATACATTTTAAAATACGCGTTGTCCTTTTTTTTTGTACAAAGAACAAGCGGTTATTTAATGATATTCGTATGTTTCTAATAGACATTCTCTGTCAATATCATCTGAACATTTTGCCTTATAGATCGACAGAAGATGTGCAGCACAATGAACACCGTATGACATTCATTGGAAAGAAGACTATTGACCTAAGCTATATGTATATAATTATATTATATAGATAAATATGTTTACATTACAGTGAATTATAATATGAATACGTCTTTTATTTATTTATTGTATTTATTTTTTCCGATAATTTATAAAACGTGTATGTTTGAATATTTTCCAAGTACTTACGACGTGTCTAGATTACAAGAGAACAAAATTAAAAGAATAAATGATATTAGTTAGGTCTTTTAAATTATGACATCATTTATTTCAGGATTGCTTTTGGACACGAATAGCCGAAACATTAATTGGTAGGGGGAATTGATACAAACCTATAACGACTTAGTTCTTAGAGAGAACGTCCACCTGGACAATGGGGGTTCAACTCATCACAGAAATGAACGTAGTGTAATAGGGCGAATGAGAATTTATGGTTATAAGACCAAGTTTTCCGTGAGGGTTGAAAACCCCAAAACAGGAAATATACCTATATCTGATTATTGTTTGGCAAATTTCTCTGTCTAGAACTGCAAACCACAAAATAATTTATAAATCCCCACATTTGTTTTTGGCATCAAAAGTAAAAAGGTGGACAAGTGGGTATACCACTTTACTGTTTATTAGTAGTTGTCGAGTGTTACAATGAATTACACATTCGTATTTAATTTCTAATATACCTATTATTTATTATTCCAACTACTATTAACTATTAATTTACTGCATTTTTACTAATTTAAATTATAAAACCTACTATTTAAGAACACTCAAACAATATCAAAAACTACAATATTGTAACATTTAGATTAAAAAAGATTAACATATTTTTTAATTCTTTTTAAATTCTACATCGCCCAAAAAATTATTATTATAATTTTAAATTTTATTTTAAAAAAATATGAACATACATTACATATGGATGTTACTAATAAATTACATCCAGATACCCATTAAATGCAGCTCAAAATACTTAAAAAAAACTAACAGATTTATTTAATAGAAAATATTTAATAGCATTTTATAATTACGAAAAAGTCAGAGTTCAGTTGTAAGAGTCGAGCGTACCGTATAATAAGTAACAACTAACTATATTATCGTTTTAGTAATACAAGGTAGCTTCATTTTTGTAATATTTTGGCAAAAAAACACTGCATTTGCATATCATTTAAAAAAATATTTATCCTAAAGGTTAGTTCATACTTTTTCTAAATATGTAGAATCTGTAGCCCGTAATTAAGTTGTATAGGTAAAATTAAGGAAAATAAGATTCACGATGAAAATGTTGGATTTATTATTTCTGTAACTAATGGCAACTATTTATAAACAAAAAAAAACGAAAATGTCATCGTGAATCTTATTTTTTTTTTGTTTTTCCGGCTGTATTTGAAAACTAATGGAAATTTTTCAAAAATGACCTCTTGAATGCACAAACTGGATTCTCTTGCCTATCAGAAAAGTTGCTGAAGTAGAAAATCGGAGCATTTTTACTGCCCCAAAAAGTGATGGCAGACAGAAAAAAAACACACATCATTGTAAAATCAATACATTCTTTCACTACGCTCTGAATCAAAATCTTTAAATATAATATTTACATTTAATGTTTATACTATTTTAGATTCTAAGAGGAGCAATGAATGTATTGATTTTACAATGATGTATTTTTTTTAAATATAAATAACACTCTAGAATAAATCTTGGATTTATATTTTTTAAATACCGAAATACTCGGTATTATTATCCCGTAATCCAGTAGGTAAGTAACACCATTATTTTTTTTTTATAAAAGTAGGTATAATAAACAAATCAATATTAAAAATTTTACATTCCAAAATTACGAAGTATTTTAATGCAATTTATAGTTGTTGAATACATTTTATTATTTATACTTCATATACTTGAATACATTTTAATTTTTAATTGAATATATTCTATATTTTTTAAAACCATAAGAAGCCAGCATATTATACATTTTTATATAAACTACTAAAGAAATACAATATATTATAATTGGATTAAAAAAAAACATAATAACTATGTAAGTATCTACTGAAATTTAAATTTTTAAGTCATAACTGTTTTTTTTTAATTTAAGCTATAAATTAATTTTGTATTTTCATGTTTGTTTCTTTTTCTATTTCATTTTCATTTTTATAATCTATTTCAGACCACCCGTCAAAAATTAGGATAATAAAATAGAAAGAAATATAGTTCATGAATTTACTCAACGTGTTAAAATCAAATGATAATTTATAAATAAATTCATTTTAAAGAAATAGGATTAGTTTCGTTGACTTTCAATGTATAATAAATAATAATAAATCGTTAATTTTCATTCTTCTTTTTATTATTTTTATTTTTCAGAAGAACCATAGTCCATAGATATAAAAAAAAAATGATTTCAAACATACCATGTAATGTCACGAACCATTGAACCTCATAGAGTCATAATATGACGAATACCTAACGTAAACAACCGTACTTTCCCTCCGCCTATTCACCCACTCACCATTAATACCCTTTCCGGATGTGTCCGAACAGAGCAACCCTTTCGACCGAGCGCGTGCACATCCATCCGGTGGCGCACGCGATCCAACCAAAACGACAATACAATACAATATATGCGCAAGGCACCCGATTACACGCACTGCCGGTGATAGTCCGATGAATAGTACAGTAATAATAACAATATTACACTCGAGTTATTTCACACGCCACTGACTACTATTTTTGGCGGAAGACCATCGGCTGTAGGTAGGTAGTAAAATGCTTTTGGTAATAATTTTTCCAATTAAAGATGTTTTATCAATAGAACAAAAAACTAAAAGTATATGTAAATCAGAGAAAGTAAAAGATTAAATTCCAAGTACGAGATAATATAGCAATCAAAAATATATGTAATATGGTTCCTTTCGCATAATTTTTTATGAACAATGCGATTCATACACAACATTGGAAAGTGGAAACATAATATATTATAATAATATTTTATAACGCTGATTCTTCGTTTTGTTTAAACATTGACCGTTGTTCTCGTAAATACTGAAAAGTTAACACAAAAAAAAAACCAATTTATAATTTTACTTCCAATTAATAGTGAAACATATTATTTTTAGAAAATGTTACTATAGTAAATATAGTTGTAAGAAATAGCACGAATGAAGAAAACACTCGCATTTCCCATACTTAAAATTTAATAAACACACAGATAATGTCTTACTGTTGGCAATAATTGATTTTTTTCTTAACTTAGTTGAATGCTTGACCTAATTTTATACAGCCCGACAATTAGTTTACGTCAACATGTTCTTTGTCAATCTGTCAGCAGTATATAAGAATATATTTTAGCTCGCGCATATAATCTCGAGAGAAATAAATTAAAAATAATTGTTGGCTCTTTTATTCGACTGAATCCTTACTATTTGACATTTATGACGATTTCAAAAAATTAAGGTCCAATACATATTATACCATATTCGCCTAGCAGGTACCTATTTGTATACATTATTTTTAAAATAATATTCTCGATTATGCAACCCACTTATAATCAAGTCACTGTGCAGTTGCCACTCTATAGAAAATACACGTGCCTACATTCCTTATAAATATATTCCATGCACCGCGTTAGTAAAATATCAAAGGAGCTATAAAATTACAAGAATGTCTTCATGATATATTTTGGCTGCAAAGAAGCAAATCCAACATCGTTTTAAATAACACTAAAAATATTTATGTCTCGCTTGACAGTTGAATACGTTACAAATTAATACGCGAATAATTACGTATGTATGACTATGTGAGTATGTAATAATATACAAAATTACAAACGTATTTTCCCTGCGTTAAATGAAACAACTGGCCATAACGAATCATGACAATACACGACTGCGATATTAGTAGGTAGTAAACTTGAATACATAGTTTTATATATTTATATACACGGTATTATAAATTAAAACAATAACTTAAATAACTGTGTTAATAAATTACAGGAAACCATTACATAAACACATTTAGCATAAAATCTTAGTTTGAAATAACATTTATTTCATTTCACTTCATTAATATCAATCAATATATATTTTCAAAATCCAAGCAAAACCATGAATGTAGGAATGTATATTAGTCTTACAATGATGTCTTCGAGGTTTTCTGCGACCACTATTTTGAAGTAAAAGTGATTCTAAATAATAATTTAACACTATATTTTTTATAGTAGGTAGTACCATTAATTGTAAAATCAGAACATAATACCACATAATATTGTGAAGAAAAATAATATTTTTAGGTTCTACATTGCAATTTAGTTGTAGACGGACAACAGGGTAGATACCTATATCCAGTGTCCAACCGAAAAAATCATGAAATAATATTTACATTTTACAGAGTTAAATAACTCGCAGGATAAACTTTAAACGTAAAAGTCATCAGAATATAAACTAACTACAACGATTACTTAAAAAGATTTTGAAAAACTTCTTCATCAATACTATCGCATTGATTTATATGAAAATTGTGCGGGTAAAACTTAGAATCATAATTATACGTTATTACGTCGATGTGCTGCATGCAGTAAAACCTAAAAAGGGTGAATTCCTGGGGAAACGTTAATAACACCTACGGTATAACTACACCGGCGTCACGTGGCACACATGCAACTCTCCTGCGGATCAATAGACCTGAGCCTATGTAGTATAATATAGTTGGCGTTTATTACTGGGGGAGAAAAGTTAGTTTTTGGCAGTGCGGAGAGGCGGAGGTTGTTGGGCGCATTGTTCTTTATGTGCGTTTGCCTCTGTTACCGTAACTGTAATTGGATTCTACTACGGTACGACCGTGTGATTACGATGTCGAAAACGTCTCTTTTGTAAAACAACTCACAGAGGTAGGCAGTAGAACCCCACAAGCAATGTTTTCATTAAGTTCGGCACCAAACAAAATGCATAACTAATGGGATGGCGTTCCTAAAATATATCAATTCGCGTGTATATATTATTATTATTATCATGCGCCTATAAGATTATGTCGTATTTCCTGTAGTCTATAATAAAATCCAATACCTTAAACCGTACAAGTCCGTACTATGTGTATACACATCATAACTATATAATTTAAAACGAAATATACATAACCAAAACAAGACATTCCCAATTGAAAAAAAATGACTTTTCAATGAATATATAAACAAAAGCTTCTCATACAAATTTAAAAGAGGATTCTGCATAGCAGATTACAAACAAATAAGTGCATATTAATTATTTATAAACAAGATTTGATAAATGATTATATAATAGAACATTGATAAAATGAAAACTTACTGTTGGTACATTACTTTTATATACATATACAAATGATGATATGCCGCTATTATTTTATAGTTTATAACATTCTACTCTAAACGGGACTTATCAAGTGTCACTACTCCCGGTGTATTTTTATTTGTATGAAGCATACATATTACATTTCTATGTTATGGGATAAGAACGGTACAAGAACTACATAATATCAATAGTTTATTGTTTTGTAGATAGCTTAAACAAATAAATACTTTTGATAAGGCATAAATAACCCAGAATATATAAATATGTATGTACTTGAAAATCACTTTCCGCGCGGAATGGCGTCGGAACTGTATGTAACGATACTATATACCTATTCAGTATTGAATACTTATTACTTTCTTAGTCTACAGGGAAAAATTTGTTTTATCTCTTAAAAGAGTTGTAAGAACAACATTCTGTATTTTTTATTAGCCAATACTAAAATAAAAACAACATTTTTATGAGACATTTAATCCTAAGGGATTTTTGAGATCCATTTTTTTTCGTTATTTCCTAGCGGTCTCTTTATCTTTAGATTATTTTTAAAACAACTAGTGTAACAAAATGAAAAACAATATTGAACAGAAAATAAATAATACTATGCAGAGAAATTTATTTTTCAGAAATTCTTATCTCATTATAAATTTGACATATAAATACAATTAGTACTATTAATGATACTACCGATAGTAGTATACAATTTACGTTTATTCTGAAAGAGAAAATAATACTATTTTTTTATCATTTTATTTTATTTTTGTTGCAAACATTTTATATAACATACCAAGTGTCTATTATTCGGGTCAGTAAACTTTACCAGCAATTACATAATATTATATCCCAACATTTGACAACGCCTGTGAATCAATCACGGAGGTTTGATCATTGTAATGATGGAGACGCCCATGGATTGTATGGCCGGTAAAATGTCATGAATATCCGGGAATACCCAAAAATTACAATTTTATACCTCGCCTATCTGACTAGTTTAACATATTTTTTAAGTTGGAACTCTGGGAACTCAAAGTCAAAAATTATCAGTATTTTTCAAAACAATAAATATTTAAGAACAATAAAAACTAAAAAAAATTGACGGAAAACCATGAATATTTACATAATATTTGCCAAGTTGCTAACTAATACTATTATTGGCAAAATGAATTTTGCTATTCAAAAATGAATAATTACTTAGATTATTGAAATGATGATGGAATGGATGAAGTTGTTGATATTTTTAATAATAAAAATACATTTTTGTTCTATATTTGTTTTAATATATTATAAGTTTTAATTTAAATTGTTATAACCTTTTCTATCTATAAATATTTAATAAATTTAAGTATTACAAATCAATTAAAATCAAAAATAATTGTTTATAATTTAGATATAATATATTATATACATATTTTGTTTAAATTCGCTGTCGACATTTCAAAAATATTTTTTTAGTTCTCGAAACTAATCGTTTGACATACGTATTTAGGTTGATCAATGATCATAAGATTACATTTTTCACCGGATGGTGGAATATTAATGGGGTTTGTAGGGAAACTTTACGACCCAATAGCACGTTCCAGCTATAGGGTATATATTTTATCGACAAGATACCACATGGTATTTAGAGAAAGAAAGACGTGACTGAGACAGTACTATTAATGACTAAACAAATATGACCAGATTGTATCAACCCAATGAAAAGTATTTAAAATGAAAGCAAACAATTTAATTTGTTTTTAACCAAACATTTAAAACTTTAAAACCATACATTTTAAATTAAAATTCATTTTAACAATTCAGGCAAATTACTTGTCATTTATTTCATAATATTGGATTTACCAAAATTATATTTTAATATTAAAATTATATTTTTAATTCATTATTTTTCTTAGACATTTTAATAATGTAGTACAATGTACATCTTCATATTAATATTGTAAAACATAATTCTTAAATTGTAATAAATTATGCAACCTCTGATAACACAAATTGGGTACCTATGTAAAAACAAAATATCCTCGATTTATGAGGTTAGATGGGTTAGGTATGGTTTATTAACACGGTTGTATAGGATATTATATGTAGATACATTTCCATAGGTTGTTATACAAGTAATATAATTAAAAGCTGTTTAGTAGCTATTTATTAAAATCGCATTATATATGCCTAACATAACCACGATTGTTCGTTGTATAAATAATAACTTAATTTATTTTTATGATTAATTATTTTTAAGTTTTTAATACATGAGAAATGTTACAACAATTTAATTACTAAAAGTAAACAAGCTTTAGTTTCCCTATTATAGTCTTTAATAATACAAGCGAAATACATATTTTCTTTTCATTTCTAAAAGTGTCAATATAATATTGTATTACACACTGCATTGTCTTTACCTATATACATTTATAGTTATCACTGTATCACTAATTGAATATAATTTATTAGTTTGTAGTTAATACTTATATTGAATAAATCTCTCATACAGCCCCACAGATAAAATAATTATACAAAAACTTATTTTTTTTCTCTTAAATTCATTTACAATTTTCCATATAGGCATCAAAATGTTCCATAGATAATTTTAAATATTATAATTAAATAAATTATTATGATAATGTCCTTCTTACTACCTAAGTAATATTTTACATGTGCCAGGTATTCAGGTACAATACGAAGTTTTTTAATTAAAAAAAAAAATTATATACATCAAAATATGATAAAAAGTCATGTACTTATAAGAAAAATCGAAATGGTATTTTTAATAAACTTATAGATAAATTCTAATGATAAGATCATTTAAGAGATCCTGACTAAAAATTGAAGTGAAATGTTATCAGTAACTATCCCTATGACCCTACGCGTGTGGTCTATACCCTATACGTATCCCTCACCGATAACCCCGTTATACTAACAATGGACAATTTGTCAGTGTTACCAAAGAGACTTAATTAAAACAAAAACCTTTTTCCAAAGTAAACTAGCCGGAACTGCATGAGGCGGGTATGGCATCGTATGTGTGTGAACAATTTCAGGATCTAATTCCAAAATTAAATCCTTCAGATTATTAACCGTCCTTATCAGATCAATGTGAATATAAGTATCGTTTAATTTAAAAATGTTGATAAAAAAATAAACTTTTACAATTAAAATACATTACAAATGAGACATTTGTAGGTATTTTTATATTTATAATCAAATTAGGCCCTTTTAATAGGTAGCCAGGTAGGTAGTCTGTTTTTTTATCATATCGTGTTATGATGTTTTACACTAAAACAGAGCCCAATATTTGCCTTTGATCCCAAAAAAACTTTGGGACGGCCCTGATGGCTACAGCCTACAGGCGTGCAGGGTGATTCGCCGAGCATGCTGATTTCGATGATACAAATACTCGACTAAAAGTTCAAATGTAATCGAATAATAAGTATTAAATAGAATAAAGAAAAAAATGTTAGTTCTAACCAAAGCAAACAACTGACTGTTATAAATTATTATGAAATAAATATCTACAAAAACATAAGAATGCGTACGCAGAAAACGATAATGTTATTCGTTCCCCCCAAAAAGTCAAATGGCAGCTGGTGAATTGGGTAATAAGCAGCCACTCAATACCTCAATGGTTCAATTTATAAAAGCAATAATATTTCATTAGGGAAATTAAAATAATGTTAAGAATAATAAGAGGGAACGTTATGCAAACTTAGATTAGCAATCAAATCTATTCCGGTCATTCAAAAAATAAAAGAACAATAATCGAACTACACACAATTCGTAACAATGCCCCTTTCCGTATTAGGAAAAAGGGGGGAAGGAGTTACGTACTTTATAGGTACTTTAATGATAATGGATTTCGATATGTTTGTGTTTGATTTTTGGGATACCTATGGGTTTTAATATTAATATTTTTTAAAGTTCTTTAGAACAATAAAATCTACTTCTAACTATTACATATCATTTAATGTAGGTACTTAAACAAATATATATTTTATACACAAAAAGGTAAATAACAAAAATTCCAATTATGAGTGAAAAAGGGTTGAAGAATGTTTGAGTCTTTTCTAGACGTCGCGTCAGGTTTCTATTTCAGCATATAATAAAAGGGTCGGAGGACTATGGCGTTACAGGCAAGGATCCAAAATTAGACGAACGACAACGACGACGACGACGACTTGCTGTCATCAAGCGGATTATTAAAAGTCCTAAACAGCAGAAGGGAAACGATATATCCACACGTGTACCAATGTACGACTACCGCATAATCGTGAACACGTGATATCGAACGCTTTTAAAGCGTTATAATATACAAACTAGAGAAGAAATCACCAGTTTTTTAAAATATTTTTTCTAAATGAAAATTACAAAAAATATTTAAGTCTATTATCTGTTATCAGAGTTGACACTTTACCAGTAATTAATTACAATAAGCATAGCAATTACTTTAGCAGCTCATAAGTTATTTAGGGAGTTAATGATTATTATTGTACTTGTATAGTTAAAACTATAATTTTTCAATTATAACATAAAATGCTAACTGAAGTTAGGTGATAAATGATAAGGCCTTAAGAAATTTTTTTATCTTTATTATGCTCAAATTTTTTTTTTATTTACTTACTTATAGTAATAATTATTACCTATTTAAAAATGTTTGCTCGAGAAAAAATTAATTAAAAGCTTTATTTTATCGAATAAATATTTTCGGGGATTTAAGAAGCACCACGTTATTTAATACAAATAGCATAATTATTAGCAATTTTATCAATATATTATAAAGAAATTTTTGTAGTACAACTGAATAACTCAAAATTCAAATATTCTTATTAATTTCATAAAATAATGAAAAGCAGATCATTTATAGCAATCAAACCTTCTTATTATGTATTATATTATATTATTAAATATATTTATATTATTTTATTCTATTATTATAAATTGTACAGATTTAACATCATTACATATAAGCAGATGTTTGCAAGTAATACACTTATATTAAACATGGAGTATTAGAATAATAACATCAAGGATATCTGGTATAACCAATAGTTACAAGTGGCAAAAAATGTATAAGCTTGTTGGAATGTGTTAACGTATCTTTATATGTATCAAGATACATTAGTTAAAAACCCATATTATAGAGTATAGACTGTTTATTTTTAATCCCACGATACCAAAAATTTTTAATTATTAATTCATCAAAAATTAAAAACTATACTAAAGTCAAGTTCTCGAGAAACAAAAAAAAAGTCCAAAAGGGTAAAACTCATTAATATCGTCCTTCGTTCCCTGTATCATTTATCACAGTCAGTGTATATATGGCAACTCGTTTATATAACGCATCATTGGAACATGTGTTTTATAAGGGAAGTGTCAATTCTGACCAGAAATTCAAAAATTAAGAAAAAAAACTTATAAAATATGTCTGTTATTTTTTAACTAAAAACAAAAGGTTTCATCATAATTGTAATAAAAATGAATAAAACATATATAAATAAGTAAAAAGAAAAGAAATTTACTTTATATTTACTTAGTTATTTTTCGTTATCAATTATTATAGCTAATAGGTTACCAACGTAGACGATAAATCACAAACAATATTCTTAAGTATAGGTATAAAAACAATAAATAAATTACCTAAAATATTATTTAAAATCACAAATCTAACCTATAAACATGCAAAAGGTATAATATTTTATATATTGTTCTATTGAAGTTGTGTGTAGTTTGTAGCTTATTACTATCTTGCTTAAGAATAATAAGATTAAAAAAATCGACATATTATAATGTCCTCTTAACAACGCAATTTAAAAAAATGTCGTTATATTTTAATTTTATCAATCATAATATATTAATATATTAATACTAAGGCTATTTCTCCAGTTATTTAATCTATTCTGCCCCTTAATCAATTGATTATATGCAAAACAAATCATAATTGAGTTTTTAAATGCAATTAATAATCATATTCGTAGCTTATAATTTATGAAATATTAATTGACCTTCTTTAAAATATATATTATAAAATTAAAGCCATGAAATTCGACGGCTAACTTATTTCTTTCCTCTTTAAGTATTATTACTATTTTTTCTTTATTTATCATGACTATATAGTAAATACCAGGTTTCCTACATGCAAAGTGTCGTGCATTCTTATCGCATTTACACAAGTCTTTTGTTCATTAATTGTATAATAATGTACATATATATGTTTTTTTTAGTAATTATTCTCTCTGCCTACACCCTTTTCCATGAATATATACAGTGGCATTTTATTCCAACAACAAATATTTCCCACTACCAACCCTCCAACCCAATAAACTATCAGCTATCTTGAGTTCATATCATGTTTGAGTTTCAATAATGCACGCTATAGTGCGCCTTACGAACAAAAATCTACTAACTTGTACAGTAAAAATGTACAGATAAATAAAATAATCATTATATATTATATTCTGCTGAAAATAACTTCAAGTCTACAAAAATGTAAATTATTCGTCGAAGATAACTGATAAAAGAATTTATATACCTGTAATAGATAGTTGATATGTGTTTATATTAGGTACTAGATTTGTTTAAGAAAAATTACGTACTATTGTACCAAATTGTTATCAAAACATATTGCTATCTACTTGTATTTTAAACATCGTCTTAACCAATAATTAAAAATTATTGGTTAAATTTAACATTTATTACTCTTTTAATAGTTAATGAGTGTGAATTTAACTATATAACAAACAATTGAAAATAAAACACTAATTGTTAAGAGGAAAAAAATAACTATAATATGTAGTCTTATTTGAAAGCAATATTAAGTAGGTATCTACTTACAAATATGATTTCATATAATTGTTAGACTTCATTGAATGTTTTAAGTTTAACAAGAAATATGTGAGATATTGATTGAAAAAATGCATCATTTATTTACCTGAAACAAAACAATTAAATTAAACAATTAATAACAATATAAAATTATGAAAAATTGGTAATATTTTAATTAACAAATGAAGAGTCTGTATAATATGTATGTGGTAACTTTATTATTTTAATAAATAGTAATCTGCAGCCAAACGATAATAACAATATCTAAATCATTATTTAAAAATTGTATATGAGTAGGTAGTTGAATAGAATATAAATAAGTAATTATTAAAAATAGCAGAATTTCAAATTAATATACTAATACTATTGTAATACACATTGTTTAAAACTATTAAGTCTTTAACATAATATTGAACATTACCTACTAATGAATATTAAAGCCTACATAATAATTTTACAATAACTAGAGAGTCGTGGGAAACAAATAGTATTTTGTTTTTTATAATGGTTTCTTTTATATTCTCAACAAAATTTTAATTTTATAATTTATTTTTTAAACGCTTTTAATTTTAAAGTACCTATATATATATATTATCATCTAGATTAAAAAATATAATTTTTTTTCAATTTTATATTGTTAAATTAAAGTTATTGTTATAACGATTGTGCGTTTATAAACAACTATAATATACTATTATTAATACTCCTATACAAATTATATCATATTCAACTTGATAAAAAAAAAAAACGCCATGGGAATGAATTTTTTATCTTATACGTTTATTAAATTATTAATATTAATTAATAAAATGAACACCATCGAAGTATTACCCTGGCCGAGATTTGTTTTCTTTCACTACAATATTCAAATCCACACTAGAAATAAAAATAATAATAATAACTACGGATATAATTACATTACTACACATTCATGCATATACATTAAATTTAAAAATGCCAGAGAGTAATGTTTAGAATAAACTGTGTGCTACGGAAACGGCGGCGTCTTTGTGGGAGACCGGTTTCAAGGTCTTGAAATAACTGGTTCGACTAAACCAAACACCCTTTACGCCAGGTGGTTTTAGCGCCCGTGTCGAAACGTTGTCGACATTTTTGCACCCCAAAATATTCCTACTTATTAGAAGAAAATAAACCAGACAAAAAACGTGCTGATGATAACAAAATGTATTATAATAAATAATATGATTTTCAACATTTGTTGAACATTTATTAATTTGTATTGGAAAATAGAAACTATCTAACCATATGGTTGATTTAAATTATAACTGAGATTGAAGACATCAAAAAATTATAAAATTAAATTGTCAACTAGTAATAGCTTATGAATGCTAAGACTTTAAAAAGTTGTAACACTAATGTAACTGTCGTTTTCTTACTATCGTTTAAATCAAAGTTTCTAGTTTTCGTAGTTCTGAGTATTTACCAATTACACTCCATTTTTTGTTATACAAATCACTGACTAAAACTAACATACTAAATTAACTAAATAATTTATATGCGAGTTGTATACCCAAAAATATTAATCAATTCAACTTAAGTCCTTAATTTTTTTTTTAAATTCCAAATGATTTTTTTTGTATTTCTACGAAGTTGCCTTGATGACATAAGACAATATATTTTTTGTTTCAGATTTAAGCATAATATGATAGTCTGTGTTTTTTATCAATGTTATCCACCCGAACAATTAAATGTACACAATTGACTAATTGCATCAATTGTTTTTGATAATGCAAACACGAATTAAGATGCACTTATTGTATGTTATAAAAAAGTAGCTGCACGTATTTTCACATACTTCTGAATGATCGTGAACTATGAGGTACCGTGGTGAATCGATTTCCAATAATAACCAGTATGAAAAAACAAAATCGAATTCTTAAATGTGATTAAAAGACCATAAAAAAAATATTCAAACATTCATTAACTCACCAATTAGATCTTGTAAATAAATATTTAAACTGCTGGAATGTTTTAAAACCATTTGTACAAATGTGTATCAATATTACGTCCTTAAGTTTTTATAATTATTATTTTTTGACACATAATACTTGTCTGATAATGTTCAATGGCTATTTATTAACCTAAATAGGTATCAAACGATAGTCTAACACCAAGGTCATAAGCTATTATTTTATGTACTCAACATATTATTAAGTAGGTATAGTAATAATAAACTTTACTAGTAAAATTAAAATTGAACAAATTTAAGTTTAAATTAAAAACCAAAACTAAGTTATTTCAAAAGTTTAAAGAATCATAATTAGTTGAAAATTTCAACAACAAAAACGTGTGAAAATCACACACCTCTGAAGAAAACAAAAGTTGTATTGTTATTGTTATAAAGTTATATTAACTTTATTTATTTTAAAAGTATTAATATTATTTACATTTCTAATATTTACTTATCTACTTAATGAAACAAACTTAGTATAAGTTATAATATTAAATATTGTATACCTATCTCTCAAGTAAAATTTAAAAAAAATGTTTTTATATTTTTTGATTTAAACAATTTAATAGGTATAATATATCTAGTAGTAATTATAGTTGCAAGTTATTAAAATGTCTTAAATTTTTCAGAACTGTGGAATTTTCTATTTCAACAATTTTTAATTTAAAAATCTTGAAGAAAACGTGTTGGTATAACTATAAGAATGCCTGAATTAAAAAAAATTAAAATGTTCAACAGTGGTTTAAAACAGTTAACACATCGTTAAAGGATTTAAAAACAAATAAAAATTAAAATAGTAAGAACTATAGTGTAACAAGACATCGGTTCCTTTAGTATAAAATATATTAAATAATTAATGTTCATTATGTATTACCACCTCGTGATGTAAATAATATTATATAACATTCCAAAATTAACCAAATAAAAATATATTTTAATAAAATTAGTTTTCTAGCAATAAACGATGTTAATATAGAATATATAATACTAAAAGACTAAGGTTAGATATATTTATTACAAACACTTGATCATATGAATGCAATATGTTGACATTAAATAATTAATATAGGTACACTCAAATTCTTATTTTTGTACGCTGCATATGCGTCCCGAGAAGTCGTGTTAACACATATAAAGCATTACATTATTTTGTTTTATCATCTCAATGGACATTAAAAACAGTAAAACGAAGTAAAACACATACAGCCATACAGGAAACAATAAATACTAGTACCTATCTAAAGTAGATCACACAATTTTAAATGCATAAACTTATATTAAATAATAGTAAAATACAATTTAGTTTTTACAATACCATATTACTCATTAGTCACATTAGTCATTAAACTTTTATCTAGACAAAAAATTATATTTTATAAATTATCTATAAAAAATAAAATTGATATTAAAATAATAATATTTAAATTATGATCTAAAGTATCATTATTCGTTAGATTTAAATGAGTATTTTAATTCAAAATAATAGTATTTATAAACACATTATTTTAGATTAATTAACATTTCTAAAATGTTCTTTCTATAAAGTCTACAAAATATTTATGTAAGTCAACTTGAAAGGTACCGAACAAAAATAATCCAATAAATCAAGACTGGTTGGAGTAAGGGTTCTCTTTTTCATTATTTGATATCTCACCCTCATTTACCACTTTTGGTGTGCTCCACAACTTCCACAACAACAAAAATGTGTATGTATCGTTTCCAATCTGAAACCTAATTCAGTCGAGGAAACTCGACTTTTGGGGCCCATAAAAATGAACTACTAGCTGTTTTTCACTAAAAAGAAAGAAGTGTTTCGATAAAAATAAACTGCAGTGCTTTGTCAACGTCTTTTAGGTAACACAACTGATAAAAAACTAGTAGACGCTTTCGAACCAAAGTCCAAACCAATTTTTTTTCTTTTATCACCAATCATAGATTTTGGAGATATTTACTAATGTAAGCGTTGTTTATTTAAGTTAGAAACGTTCAATACTATAAGACATAAGTCTACAACAAAATGAAACGGTCTTAAGGCTAAAAGTATCTAACTCAATTTTCTTTAATAAACCGTGATTCTGAATTAAAAAAGTTATTAAAATGTATTAATAAAAATATTACGTATTAAAATGTATTAATAAAAATATTACGTATTAAAATGTATTAATAAAAATATAAACAATGATACATAATTTATATAACGAATTTCTGAAGAATTAACAACAGAGTGAATAAATATTTTAAAAAAACTAAATCTATTTGTTAAATAGTTATTCGATTGAGAATTTAATAAAACATAATGAACAGAGAACATGCAGACCTCCGAAATATTTACGTATAAAATAAAAATATGCTTTATAAGTATTAACTATAGTTACACACTATACAGCAGGGGTCGCCAACCTTTTCAAACAAGTGAGCTACATTTGAAATTTTTAATCCCAGGTGATCGACATCCAGGAGAATTTAGGTAAAAATTTGTTTTATGAGCAAAAAAAAAAAAGGTCTAAGCTCTATAGAATAAATGACTATTACGATTGACCGACAATGGTAAATTCATAGAATACAATATAGCAATCCACATTATCCGATTATTTATTACGCGATCGATCGATAATGGTAAAATTAACTTTTATAACGATAGACTTATATTCCTAAAAAGATCGACCAGTCGATCGCGATCGACTGGTTGGCGACCCCTGCTATACAGTATACACACTATAAAACCCATAATTAAATCATTAGAACCAACTTTTAAAATAAACTACCTACCTATTCTATCAATGTATCGTACCAGATGATACACAAGTGACGCTTAAAAATATGTTTTAAAATGTTTAAAAATATACAAAAACAAAAGAAATATCTTCAATTTAAAAGCACAAAGTTTAAAACTATAGAAGACATTTTTTTTTAGATTTTACTCCTCTTAATAGTAATGGGAAGTAATAATAATAACAAGTATCAAATGACACCATATAAATGATTATCCATCATAATAACAGGTGAAAACTAAAGTACAATCGAATGAGAAGGCGGAGAAAAGTATAATAGAAAATACAATTTTACTTAATTCTAATGGCTTATACTCATAAATATTTAACGATTAAACAGTTTTAATTATTATTATTTTATTTTTTGATGTTTTAAAAATAAACATCTGCTTACTATTACAATAATTGAAAACTAAATTTAGAAGATACAGTTTATTTCATTAATTTAATGATCAATAAACTATAGAACGACGGTTTTTTTTAAAAATTGTATTATTATTTACAATCCTACGTTTTGTCTAATTAAATAATAGTACGTAATCATTCGAATAGTCTGGAACCAAAAGAAATCCTACACATACGACAATAAGTTTTATCTAATTTAGAGAAGGTAAATCCTACTAAAAGGGTCTTGTGGTAGTATTGTGGGTCCACTATCGTGTCTGAAAACCCCTGTCCCACTTACACATTAAATTAAAACCAATGTAAGCTTAATAACGCTTGACAAATTGCAAAAGATTACACACATCGGTCCTTTATAATCGTGTTGGCCAAAGTTATAGATTGATAAAAACATTATACTCGATAAACAATTCAGAGCAATATTTACTCTATAATTAATTAATGTTTAATTTTAACTTAAGCTTTATCTAAAACGTTCATGAGATTGAGCGTTAAAAATTGATTTATTTTAAAAACTTTGTTTTAGTCATATTTATAATATTGTTTAAACAATTTTGTTTGGTTAAAGAATTAATAACATTTTATATTTTAAATTGTGTTCATAAAATAAGTGAATAAACCAAAAACAAAACTTTTTGTGAGTATAAATCAATATACAACACAACAATATTCACATAACAGAATCAATCCTTTCGTTGAATACGTTTAACTTATACTAAATCAAATCTTCTTTAAGTCCTTATCAACCGAATTAAACAATAGTCGCATAATCGTATTTACATATTACGTTTTATACAAGTGAATAAAAAATTGCTACTCACAAAAATATGAAGTAAAAATGTCAGTAGCTACGATACATTTAAAGATTCTATGTGATTTATTATACATGGCAATATTTAGTAACCAATATCATAAACTTACGAAACTACCACCCCAGTCATCCCCCCTCCACTACACAAACACACACCAGTACACAATTAGACATAACCTATCTATGACTGAACTCGCACCAATTATTTTCCGTTGTAGTATATTTGCATATATTTATAATGTACATGACGTATATATTATATGCACGGAGTCGTAACCCGTATAGGCAAGTCCGAAGGGAATGCACCTATACACCGTCATGTTACACAACAGTACACAAATACATGTAGAGTTTGCACTCGCACACTCATATTATACACGACAGAATACTAATGACGCTTATATTATTATCTGTGAGCACTTGAATATTTTAGAACAGATCTATGAACTGGGCACATTGCACGAATTAACCGTATCGTAATCGTATAGAGACACACTAGAGTTATAATATGTATTTGCATATAAAACCGAAGATCCAACACAGGTGGTCTTTCACGAACCTCGTGTTTATGTTTATTATTTCACTTTACTTTTTGTACGGTAAAAGTATCGCCGCAATATATTTTACTTAATACGAAATTCTTCAGGATGCCCTAATACGGATGTGACATGGCCACGTGGGAGACTCGACGCACTTACGTGAGGGTGGTACTATCTGCGTTATCATTTATATATGATTCGTGTATACAACTGTATAGGTCATGTAAACCATGTTATCTATGAGCATTAACTATGGCAATGACTATTTATTTATTATTAACGTTTAATCGATCATTCTTATCAATAATGACACAACGTTAAAAATCATTGGATATTAGCATCGATGACAATTAATACCACGAGAGAGAGGAGAATGGGAGGAAGGTTTTACCAAACACAATATAATATGGTTATTAATTTATTCGATCATCCAATACAAATACAAATGTTTGTATAAATAATTAATAGGTAATAAATTATATTTAATAGGATATCATTTTTAAGCAAATATTCACGTTAAATACCACGATACGCAATATATACCTAAGATAAAATGTATGAACGAATACATTTTAAAATATAACGAATATAGCTTAACTCAAAAAACTTTCACTGAGTACAATCTGTTTCAATTGCCATGAACCTTGCGAATTCTAAACTGCATAATTAAACAAATTCTAGAATTATTATAAAAGCCAAATCATACGTTTTGAAGTCACGGTCTACAGTTTCTGTACTTATATAGTTATTTGTATACGTATTAATATTTTGAAACACATGTTTTAACTTTTAACGTAAATATTTACCTATGTTTATAAATAATTTTAAAAAAATTAATAAAATTACAATGTTTATTCTGGCATAATCAAATACTGAGTATACACCTTTGTTATATTACGGTCGCCCTTGTCCCTTCGCCATAAATGTACGCTGTACAGTCATATAATATTACATCACAATCATTTCTGCAAGGGAGATATTATAATTTCCGTGACCCGTGACAGGTATAAATGCAAAACACGCGGCCGAGAGAAGTTTATCATTCACCTTTCCCGTAGGACCAATGAATAAGAAAAATTGCACTTTTTGGTAACAAATGAAAAGATAAGAATTTATGATCTTTGTTTTTATTTATTTCAGTTGTTTACAGTAATATAAAATGTAATTATTAAAATTTTAATTAAAATTGTTATTAGATAAAAATACTAAATCGTATTAATGACTTAAATGTAATGATAAATTAAATGTACAAATAATTATTATTTTTGATAATTAATGCCTATGACAATAAAAATGCAAATAATTAATAGACGGGAATTTCGTTTAACTAATTGTACATAATACTTGATTAATAGTTACACAACTCCATCAATGAAATAATGATGGAATGCGGAAACTCGTTAGGGCAGAAAGTATAATACAAACTTTCAAATTTCAATATATTATACATCTAATTCGATTTTAAGTTTGTAGTGATTTTAATATATTATTATACTCATCCTTAACAAACCGTACGTATGTATAAATTATATACGAAACCTATTAAAACGATTATTGAATAAAGCTAAATGGATTACAAACGATTATCCTTCAAATATAGTACAATTCGTCAATGTTTGGAATTCACTAAAAAATAAATAAAAATAATTTATCAAATACTTTTCATTTATTTTTAGAAAAATTCAATCTTATATCAGGCTCTGCGAAGTAGGTTGTAGGTACAACGATGGGGTTGTGTTAATGCTTATAACTGCAACAGCCAAATGTGATGATTTTTTTTTTTTTTTTGATCTACGGTGAAAATCTCGGCAGATCCGGAAACGCTGTACAAAAGTGGCTGGTGTGAAGCCAAAATAAAAATATAACAAGAAGAATATTACAAGAGTGACACGCGTTTAGCTATGTAAATATTCGGTAACATACGAATCCACTAACTGAAACAACACGATCCTGTTTGTCAAGTAAACACAGCCGGGGTTGGCGGTATGTACACTATAATATCATCGTCTCCCCACCCTAGGACACGTGTTCGTCAAAAACGTTTTAAATACTACCACACAATCGCATACTCACAGAAAGTTATATATATAATTACCATTGGAGTAATTATTTTCGCAGACTTAAGGGTTTCTATTCAGAAAAATATAATATGTTAGTGAAAGATTTTTTTTTCTATCTTCGTCTTTCCAGATTAGCGTATAGTGAGGTGAACATCCGTTTTCACACCTGCAGTTCTTAGACCTATGGGAGGTATGTATTACAGACGCTTACAATAGAAAACCACTGACAAATAAGGCGAACATATATTTATGGGGATCACGATGGATTTGCGGTATGGAGTATAAAGATTAAAGAATCGCGGAACAACCAAAATATTGAATTGAAAAAATACACACCTGCGGTATGGTATCTATACAAATAATAATATAGGTTTCCTCAAAACTAAAAATCATCATTTACTTACATGAGATATTTTTTCTTAGATTTTCAGATGTATATATTAAGAATATTTAGTAATAGGTCATAAATTATTACTGATATAAATTAAATTATATAATAAAACAAATAGCTTTTTAAAAAGTTAAAAGTATACCTAATATAATACCTATTATTTAAATTAAATATATCATCAATAGTTTTAAAATAAACACTGTACAAATAATTAAATATAGGTATATTACAGTATATTTATACATTAAAATATCTGATTCATACATTAATTATTTATTTTTCTTTACTAAAGTTAAGTTAATTTTCTAAATTGTTATGAGAAGACTGAAGATCTACATAAAATAATACTTTTAAGTCATTTTATTAATATAATATTTTTTCAGAGGATTGTATGGCCAAAAAAAAAATTTTAATCAACTGTTATAAAAATATTGTTTAAGGCTCAAACTTTAAGCTTAACTGCTAAAGCTAAGAATATTGTATTTTGAAGAAAAATAACATTTTAACGTTATTCACGTACAATTAACTGGTGTATGTGGAGTAAGTAAATTACAGAAACTATATGTATTGCGCATTTTAGCTATAATGAGTATAATCTACATACATATTAATTATTATTGTTCATTTAACTATCGGGTTTCATTTTTATTAGTTATTCTAAAAAGCCATTGAGTATCAAAAAATCTACTTATATTAAAAAATATAAATAGGCAATGAATTTTTATTTTTTGAAATGTTCATTTTTATTTCTATTACTAAATTAATAACAGTAGTGACATTTTAGTATTTTACATACCTATAAATAATAGCCCTAACTAGAAAAAAATCAATTTTTCTTACCTATATACCTCTAAGCAGTGGCATTATATACCAATGGGAGTTTTATTTTCAAGTCTCTTCTTTCTCATTGAAAAAAAACCTTAAATTAAGTAACATATAAATCGTCTAGGCAAAACCCCTTTAGACACATATATACATTCCAAAAAAGCTTATTTAATCCGGACCAAGTCCTATGGGACTCGTGCTCTTTTATTTAAACGACAGAAAAAAACACCTTTAATATATCCGTTTATATGCGGACAGACACTCGGAGGAGTTAATGGATGCGACTCTATTTATACACCACACGCTATATTATGTCTCAGGGGTTAGGGAGAAAAAAAAAAGTTCCGGGCGTTCAGGAAACATAACCCTCTCAACCACTGTCTACACTTCTGTGGACCAAGGACACATTTAGAAATTATATCTATGTCCAAGGTTAGTTAGATATGAAAATTCTAAAAATAATTAAAACGTAGCAATGACTAGAAAATGTGTTACGAAATAAGTTGCAAAACAGAATCATTCCTTTGGGTAGATTTAATATTATAAATACATACATACAAATAAAAAATTCTTTTTTACATATAAAAACAGAATATAAGTAAATGTGTCAATTAACTATTTTTAAAAAGATGTTCAATCAAATGTTTACAAATGATTATAATTTATAATAATAGTTTATTTTATGTTTAAAACTTTACTGATAGTTGTAACATTGTATAATCGAAAAACAATGTTTCTTTTTAAACATAAAAAATAAATGACTAACTTTATTAATAATAATTTATATCTGTAGGTAGGTACTTAATTAGTTTAAAATAAAATATATAAGCTTTGTATCGAGATAGATTCATATTTTCCATTTATCGACAATTTATCGAGAACAGCGCCCTATCAATATTTTTAGGTGGCCTTATTTTTTTTATCTTTGTTATACTTCCTCAGTAGCAGCTTCATGTACCACCCGTATATTGTCTCGTGTGTTCTTTTCCATTAACTATATATAAAACTCCCGAGAGATTTATAGAAGGTTTACTGTTTTTAGAAAGTCTATAGCATATAGTTAGGGCATTTGAAAACTTTTTGGGAACTGATAAATCGCCTGAAGAAACAATGGACCTAGTTTTACGCACAATAGAAAGAACAATAACTAACTGAAAGCTCACTTGCACCCACAAAACATCTAGATTACACAGAGAACAGTATAATCTTAAAATGTAAGATAACTAATTAAAATAAAAACAATTTCGATTTTCGACACATGTCATAATTTAAAAAAATATTCATCTCAAATATGAAGTAATTTAAGGTAAACTGTAAAGAAAACTAATAATATAATCAAAATAATTAAAACAAGCGAGCCTTTCATTAGTTTATTCATTTATTTACTTACATTAATTGTTGTTAAACCCAAACTTCAAAATCAATGTTTCATAAGCACTAAGCAGGTAAACACGGAAATCAATTATTGTAAAATAATATTATAAAGCATTTTTTTTTAATTTAGGTACCTATTCTTACTAACTACCTATAGTTATTCCCTGATCGCTACATTCACCAAGATTCTATACATATTTACTAACCCTCAAGGGCCCGACCTCATTGGATGTTTTATCCAAAATAATTTTTATAATTTAATACTAATGTTTTTTTCCGTGGCCTAATTGTGTACATTTAAAAAAAATACATAAATAATATTTAAAGATAATATTAAATCAATAATAATATTAATGTATAGTAATTTACGGTTAAAATATAATTAAGTTGGAGATTACGCTACAGTACTAATACAAAGACAATATTATACATATTTATTATATTTCGTTAACAATCCTATTATACATGATACCAAATCATTATAAAGATTACATCGATTAGCTTTTTGTTCTCCTCTAGCCTATTAACCAAGTTTTCGCATAATCTCTGCAACCATCGACATTATATGTATACACGCCGTTGCATTTAATCCGGATTTCGTGTATGTTCACTATATATCTAGGTACTAATGTACTATTAAGAGTGGTTAGCAATACTAATAAAACCCCTTTTATAGTTTATATATATATATATTCTGCTATATTATGATAAAATAAGTCTATAATCTGAATTTAAGTTCTACACAGAATTTATAATTGTTTATTTACACAATGTTACGATTTTTTTCAAGTTGTTACAATTAACTTCTTAAAACTATAAAACCACAAATGTAAACATCCAAAGAAAATTTGAAAATTAATCATAGACAAAACAACAACAAATTACTTAAGAATTTGAAAATTACATGTCATTGGCGGAAATTGGTAACACATTCACTGCGTGGTCAAAAAAAACTACTTGACCGAATTTCACAGCAAAAAAATTCGTCCGTATTATGAAAAAGACACATGTACAAAAATACACACGTATCAAACATTAACCTCCATATAACGACTGTGTAGGGTATAATATACAAGTCTTGTAATCGAGAAGACCCATTGTGCGTTTGGGAAGTTGTTCTGAAGGGGAAAATTGCGCTGCATTCGGTGGCGGGTGTCTGCGTTCGGATAGAAATAGAATGGGCACAAGGCATTTTAGTATTTTACTGTCATCATATATAAACCTTTTGTGAGAGAAAAAGTATTACGAAAAGGCAACGGGATGGAATGAGAAGCCCGTGTGAATTTTAACGGTTCACCCAAAAACGTCTCCCCGATTGTAGATTTTTACCTAAATCCCGTTTATTATATTCTATTTCACATCATCTCCGAACACCGTATAGGTGTTTTATTGTAATATATTCTGGACATAATGTTATAACTATCCGTGCTTATTAACGTTAAGTTTTTTGTTTCCGTTTGATGATACTAACAAATTATTTCCTAATAATATATTATATTTTGTAATATACTCTATAAGTATATAACATTTTCTCAACCATAGGGTCGAGAATAATTTTGAATAGGTCGCCAAAAAATTAAAACGTCGCCGTCGATAGGTATGTTAATAAAATAATAAAATGTAGTTATTTGGTATTGTGACTTATTAATATGAGTAAAAATAAATAAATAAATGAAAAGTAATATAGTTTCTTTAAGTTATGGTAATTGAAAAAATTAAGGGGCGGATGAGGATGGTTCAAAAAGGTCGCGTGCAAAATTGGGTAAATATCTTGGGTCGCCAACACACAAAGGCTGATAACCGCTGGCCGCAGCTATATAACACGCTATACCAGGGGTCGCCAACCAGTCGAACGCGATCGACTGGTCGATCTTTTTAGGAATATAGGTCGATCGTTATAAAAATTAATTTTACCATTATCGGTCGATCGCGTAATAATCGGATAATGTGGATTGCTATATTGTATTCTATGAATTTACCATTGTCGGTCAAACGTAATAGTCATTTATTCTTTAGAGCTTAGACCTTTTTTTTTTTGCTCATAAAACAAATTTTTACCTAATTTCTCCTGGATTTCGATCACCTGGGATTAAAAATTTCAAATGTAGCTCACTTGTTTGAAAAGGTTGGCGACCCCTGCGCTATACCTACACGCTATATGTATTATTACCTATATAATAAAATATGCTTTTCACAGATCTTTTAAAAACAATAATTTAAAAACAATTAAGATAAATACTGTCAGTGTGTTAAAATATCAGACGATAATAGTCGTTTGGCGGATACCTGTTCCTACCGGTCTGAACCTGTGGAGTAATCTTATAAGAAACCCAATAAAATGTATCTATTTATATACATTGCAGTAATTGCAGCAATAGTCTAATTAAAAATTGAAAAACTCAATAAGAATAATTTGAAGAGCCACGCAAACCACAGTTGAGAAAATAAAATTTCTCCAAGGGTCGCGAAATAATATTATGTTATCAAAAAATAAATAAAAATGTTCAATTTATAAAAAAAATCTCAAAATTAACATCCTCGTCGGCCATTGCGCATAACATAATAAACAAAACTTAAAATTAATTTTTATTTAGTACTTCGATCAGTCTATATAGTTTTAATTTCATTTTAATTATAAACCATTCGCTAGTATTAATTGCGTTACATAAATGTTCGTATTTAAAACTCTTATAAAAAATAAGCAATTAAATTATTTTGCATTTTGAGATATACAAATCCCAATTATCAATACCTTTCTGCAATGAGACATATGATCATCTCGTTAGCGGTTGTATTTTATGTCAGGGAAAGGTTGAACGTAAAACATTAAAACCTCGATTAAAAAACCATAAATTAAATTAAACGTTTTATACGAATCAAACAATCTATAAACAATTTATAACCAATCTATACATTATGCGCAATGTGTTAACCTTTTGTACACTTTGTCTCTGGGCCCCGAAAAGGAATTGATAGCGTACGGACTACGGACCATAGATTTTTTTAACAAGAATAATTTCAATTACTCGAATAAAACGACCACAACGGCGTGCGCTGAGAAACGGATACGAAGCGCGCACAACACTGCAGAAATATATACAATACTAGATAGTAAAATATATATTATATCATTATATACAAAGCCACTAGCCAGATATAATATATATTATTATAGGGTCACTAAACATCCCTACGAAGTACGAACCATATATATTATAATATATTCTTCTCCGGTGTACACGCACGCTGTAATCACAAACATCGTTCCGACAATGGACCGGTGGAGGGAGGGGGCCGGACAGCTGATGCGATTGAATCTTCGACAAAAAAATAACACCTGCGGTCTTGCCCCTACGTACTACGTTACCTTTTATTTATTTATATTATATATATATATTTTTTTTTTGACAAATTTCCGAGATTTTCCACCAATACACGCTTGGGCTGGCCGTGGCGGAGCGTATATATATAATAATACATCTAATAATATAATATACACTATACAACTATTGATAGTAGCTACACGGTATTAATATTATAAGACGACACGAAAAAAGACAAGCGAGTACCAACGTCCAACATGTATAATATGTATGTTTGTAAACACATACGTAAATATAAGCGAGAGTTATTAGTAGAACGAATGGTCCGACGAACAGGACTAAAAAAAATATATAGAATATTACATAAAGCGCTCTCGGTAATGGATTTACGCGGTGGCCATATGTGTTGCAGTTACGGCGGCAGTGGCGAGAAAACGTGCGGCGACGTATTTTATTATTATTATTATTATTATTTTCCTCATTTTATTCTTTATCGTCACTCTTCCGTTTGCTAATCGCGTCAATCGAAACTTACACGACTATTGTAAAAACATCACTACACCGTCGTCATCGTCAACGGCTCAACGCGTATAAATCTGTCTTTGGTCTCATTAATGGTTTGTTCTCGCGGCAAGTCGCCGGCGCGTCGCCGTAGTCATCGCCCCGAAGAATTATCGCCACCGAAAACAATGTACCAAACACGAGCGCCGCTCACCCGTCGACGTTTGGATTAGAAACGCGCACGACTTTCAAATGTAAATCATCGCCACACCGCCCCTTACGGCCCGACAAGACATTACTGCCTATAGAAGCCATCAATCAATGTGCTCACTGAGAATTTTCCGACAATAGTCTTCTTTAGAATATTTTATTCTCCACGCTCTGAACACCGTTAACCCGATGATATATCCGGAATTCTGGATATACCCATATTATATATATTTATAATACATTAATAGAGTACCGTCTACATAGAGATGTACATTAAACTCACCTACAACAGTGCACTTTCAACCGATTGGCTTCGAGTGCGACTATAAACAGCTAAGTGAGCTTTGAAAACATTAATCATTATATTAAATAAATTGAGACGCCAAATGCACCAACCTGTTTAACGAAACTATTAAAATATCGATCATACCCTTTTTGGCAAATACCTTGTATGATAATTAAAAAACTATAAGAACTACATTTTTAAAAGATTAAACTATTAATAACCTATAAAGCAATATATTTTCCGATTCCAAGTGACTACATTTTTAAATTTTTAAATGAAAAATAAAACTTTAAGGTTTTCTAGTTAATAATATGAAAACAACTTTATATATTATTATAATATGATAGTTTAATATGGGATTATACCACTTGCATATCATTGTCATCATTTAAGGGTAAGTTGCGTCACCAAAAATGAAATAGACTATACCATTGGTAATTGATTAAGTATACATTACAGTATAGTATACATCATGTATACTTAATCAATGACTATAGTACTATACTATAATAATTAATAAATAATAATTTACCTCAAAAAATGTAGAAGTTACCTTGTATACACAAATGCGCCCGACATTAAAATAAATTAACAACTTCATAAATAAGTAAATTTATAATATTATTGTAAAGGTATTAAGGTAATAATATTAGTACCTAGCTTACAAAAAATATTATAGGTAATAATAATAACAATAATAATTGGCTGGTATTTTATTAAATTATTTTTAAAAACTCAAAATTATTCATAATGACATTATACTTTGTTTATCAATATAATATTAATTGTTTCATAATTTAATTTTGAGAACTAAAATTTTACTATATCATCAATTTAATTTAAAAACTAAATAAAACGTTATGAAAATAAATGTGTTTATTTTTTCACAATATAATGAGGCATATCCAACAAACGATCAGTAGGTTACTTACGTCTCGAATTCCGAGACGCAAATAACCTGTAAAAAACGTAATGAAATAAAAGTATCGTTATTGATAATACAATAACTAAATAATATTAAGAATTTTGATTTAGGTAGGTACCGTTACAAACTTCAATTTCTATAAATTTAACAAACCTGTTTTTTTATATAAGTGGTATTTCAAAATTGTTTTTGGGTAAATATTAAATTTAAAGTTCAAGAGTTTAATAAAAAATTGTGATTACAACCAACGAACTAAAAATATATATAAATATATTAATAACAATATCTTGGTAAAGATACATTAATTCAAACAAAAACGAATTTGCCGACATTCAATGTCTACCCATTTCTCTCAACATAGAAACAAATATATTTCATCAACTAAGACGTTTATTACTGGATTATTTGATAACGAGTGTAATAAGGACCATCGCCCGGAAGTTACTAATAGCTATATTCGTACGTATAGACTGACTAACACACAAGTCTATCTAATTTGAATGTATATATATTATTACTTAATAACAATTAAGCAAGAAAAATTATAGTACTCAAGTACCTGTAATACTGTAAATAGCGTCAATCCCAATATAAATGCAGTTAATATTTTTGATATTTTAAAACACGTGTGTATAATAAATCCAATTACGACTCTAGACTAGATTTTCTCTTGCTATACATATTACATACCTATACACCGATTTCCAATTATCGGTAGGACATGAAAGATTTTTTTCCACCTAATACTGACCCAATAGATTATGATTGTTCCTCTCCTGTGCCCCCTCCGGCATATCAATAAATAATAATTTGTGTTCCAAATAACCGAGGCAATGTATGGAATTAAGTCAGAAAAAAACCGGTCTGCCGCCGATAAATCATTAACCTCCGCACTGTGCATTTACACCTACTGTATACTATATTATATTATGATAGGCTTTTTTTGTAGGTGCCCTGAAGGGATAGGATTTTGTATTCAATTTTGAACGTAGCCATACCAGTATACCACCTCCCTTAGCACTTATTTGAGTATATATATATATTATAATATTACGTGTGTATGTGTGTGTGTGTGTGTGTGTGTGTGTATTTGTGTGCGCGCGCGTGCGTTCGTGCGTGTAAGAGTGTGTTTATATTGTTCAATAATGGAAAGGAAAATCAATACACATCGTGGAGAAATGTTTGTTATATTAATATGTTGTTCATTAATAAAACGTTTTATAACAAATTTTGTACCAACTTACATAGTATGTAATCCATTTGTAATAAACGCTATGCAGTAACTTAAGTAAGCATCAGTTTAAACTCACGGTTTATACTGAAACTAAATAAAGAATATAGGTATGCTCCAAAAATCTCCAATTAAGTATAACATGAAAATACAATAATTTAAGTCAATTCATAAATAAACTTGAAAAAAAAACTATTTTAGAAAAATTAAATGTAATATGTATACTTAACACAATGTTCTTTAAAACAATATAAAATAGCTTATAGAATACGAGTAATTTCAAAGACCAAACTGATTCAATGAAAGTTTATGTAGATATTTAAAATTAGCAATAAACACATTATATAACCATAGTCAACATTCAATGAGAACCAAGTAAAAGTTTGTACGGCGTAAATAACAAACGAAATTTTAGTATATTACATTGTACTGCAAGCAATATAATAAATATATTTATTGATTATTATTTAAATGCAATATGATGAATAAAATATAATATACAATATTCATAAATTATATATATTAAACATAGCCCATAGGCATGTTTACGTGTCTGGCCACTTTGGGAATAGTTAGAGCTACGAAATTAAATTGACTCTAAACTAATTTTTAGAAGTTTTTATGTAGGGTTGGGGGGGGGGAGAGGGAGGTTACTGATTTCGTACAAAGAACCAAAAACATTACTTTCGGAAAGATCTACGAAATTGTTCTGAACACGCCTATGATAATAATATTATACGCAGTTCAACGTATAACATATTAATGTAAGAAAATAATAAATTTCCGACAGTACATATAAGGTACTTCACAACACTAGTTTAATGTCGAGATCGTAAAAACATTTTGTTATGAGTTGTAATTTAAGCATGGGTATATAAACTTTAACGTCATAAAAATGAAAAGTATGTAAACTTTTACAGACGTTTACTATGTGTAAGTGGAAAACCATTATGTGACTTTGAGCTCGATCATACATTATATACCAATAGGTTTGCATACCTATACATATAAAAACAATAACAAATATCACTTGTTCAAATATAGTGATATAGATAAAAATACAAAAATCAGACAGATTTTTTTATTTTACATATTTAAAAAAATTATATTTACAATCTGTGCTCATACGGCTCAATAAACAAATAGAATAATTTATTTTTTATATACATATAGATGAACAACGATGTACGACGGGGAAGGAAACTTTCTAGTGATAGAACTCACGTGTTTTTTATGGTGATTATTTTTGTTTGATAGGTCTCTGCAATATTTTATTTTTAGTTTATGGGTATCCTTCTGTATAGGTAATGTATTTAGAATGATTGTATGGTACGAATTTGAGATGGTTTTACAGTGCCCAAAATTTAAATCGCATAGATATAGGTTTTAGGAGAGATTTGTATAATATAATGAGTTAAGTGCGAATTAGCAGCTTAGATTTAATAATTGAGTCGTTGAGTGTAGTAAATGTAATGCTATTCATGACATTTTTTTTTTGATTGAAGGTCGGGACCCAAAATCAGTCTTTTCTAAAGTGTAATACCAATGTATTTAATATCCGAAAAGTTGGTTTTATAGTTTTTTAAGCAAATTTTTTCTCGGCAATGCTCGTAAACAAAATGTTAATAGAATTTTGTTTTGTTTATTAACAATTTTTGTCAAATGCTGTTTAATTATCAACTATGGTCGAGTGGTTCGATAAAAAATAAATATATTAAGGGTTAAAAAGTTCACAATAGGAAATAGTAGCCAGTAGGTAAGAGCTAATAACATTACGAAGAAAATTAATATTATGCTACCACCTTGGCGGAATATTTTGCCACTGGATTGTTTCAAGTATTAATTTATTACCGATGCATTAATTACATAATCTACACATTATAGTTACATATCATTAAGTCGTATATTATACAAATAAACAATTATTATATAGATGGGTAGTGGTAGCCGGTAGGTATAAAAATTTTGTAGTTACCAACAATTAATTTTTAATAAGGATTATTCTGTATTTATTAAAAGTAAAGACAAATTAGTTAGAATACCTAAATATAAAATAAAGTAAAATGTAAAGATTCGTAACCATTTACTTTATGGTTGTATTTAAAAACTATATTACACATGTAAACATCGAGGTATACATGTATAGTGTAGTATTTATATAGGTGCCTACTATTACAATTTGTAAGACTAATGTACACTGCACACCCAGGGGATTATTTTGGTACATATTTTCTAATACCTATACATGGTTACCTACATTGTTTCAAAAACTTAATGATCGTCACTAATAAAACTTTTATATTTTCGATTTTTCGTGCATTCTTATATAGAATAGGACATTATAGGACAATAACCAACACTGCTCCATGCGAGCACATTAAAATTACCATAGCGTTGCCTTATAGTTGATGACCATTTTGCTATGGTTGACCTCGGTCGAGGTCGAATCAACAGCGGCGGCGGTCGTATATTATAATAATAATAATAATAATAACAATAATAATTATTAGTCGAGGGACAGCGAAATATAATACGATAGTAAGTCATTGGCGTAACGCGCGACAGCCGACCGTCATAGTGAGAGAGAATGACGCGAACAATATATTCACATAAATCGAAAAACTCGGCAAGTACGACGAGCGGACGAAATCGTAAATTTTAACCTGCCAGCGATCCGGTATCACCCCTTCACCAGATGATATGATTTACGAATGCAAATGGTAACTACTGTGATATAATACTATATAGGTACGTATATGATACATTTTTTATAATTAGATACCGGAACAGTGTTTTCTAATATTTTTTTTTTTACTACCTATCGGATGGTAGTGTATTGTGTCAGTATCACGTACAACGTTAATTCGATGTTATTATTACAAAAAACAATATTACAACTCAATTTTAATAAATTTTTTTTCAATAAGTTATATCATTACCAAGTAAACAGTGGGTATTCTAAATATTTTCTGACTTTAAAGTCATCCATGAAAAAGCGACCATAAAAAAGACAAAATTGTGGAGATAATCATAGGCCGATGAAACTACCTATGTAAATTACTGCGTATAAACATTCAGTGTGAATCTAAAAAAAAAACCTAACACATTCAACAAAAAGAAAACTTTTTTAAAATAAAATACAATTTATTCGTTACAGGTATCCTATTTCATGGTTAATATACGTGCACGGACACATCATCAAAAACTCGAACAGTTATTAATTAAACGAAAAAAAATCATAAGTACCTATATTAATTGATTTATCACGTTCAAAGTATGCGTCGGCGTTATCTAAGGTAAAATATCAAACTATGTTTATTACACGCGTGTGAGAATGGTAAATGGTTATAGCTAGTATAGCTTAAACATTACATTATCAATCGACAATCATTGACGGATAATAATAATAATATATCATTAAAAATGAATATAATAATATTATGTACCTGTAACGTCACCGACAGATACGAACGCCAACAGCAGCATCAGCAGCACAGGCCGACCAAATTTCCGTCTCCGGGAAGTTTTCATATTTTCTCTCCTAACCTTGGCGCACTGGTGTGGGGGGAAACGACGAGACGACAACGCCGAGCGCGACGGGGAAAAAAGTACGTAAATCCAAAAAAAAATTGAAAATTAAGAGCACATCAACTATAATACCGATCGCGACACGAAATATTATTACAATTCTCCAGAAGTCAATACTCGCGCGCGACGACGACACCGAAACATGTTTAGGATTTACGCGGAAACAACGGCGAGCACACGCGAAAACGTTTTGGGAAAATTTTTAGAAAAAAAATGGATTCAAACCACACGGCACGCACACGCAAAACACTCGACACGGACGAACAGTACGTGCGCGACGACCGACGGGGCAACGACTGGAGGGCCGTAAGACTTCAGCAGTTCGGCGATACACCGGTGGCCCACCGCCCGTCGGGTCCGGTATACCGCGGTTCGGTTTTTTCCGGTGAGTTTGACGGCGGCGCGGTGTACGGCGAGCAGCGCTCTCTACCGACCAGGGATGATAGTTACCGAACGTTACATATTATTATTTTTGTTAATATTACAAATCATTTTTTTCCGTTATCGACTGAAAAATGCAATTACGGCAATTTTTTTTTCGATTTCGTCGAATACTAATTAATTACACCGAGAGTCGGCCGAATATTTTACGATAAACTGACTATATATGATATATATTGTACTTAGGTACTTATTTTTTTTTTGAAGTGCATCCGTGACGAGATAATCATCAAAATAAAGTAAACAAATATTTTTGGGTAACGTTAAAGGGAGGTTTTCTCGGCTACCAGGTGTTTTTGCTGTCTGACGGCGTTACTATAAAATTGACAATTATAAAACTACTGTCTACTACCATAGTTAAAAATTAATTAATTAAAGTATGATTAACACCACACCGATAGTGCTTAATGAGCGTCCGTATTGTATTAAGTTGGTTTGTTAATTAATACCTTAACCCTTAGGTTTATGCAATTTTAAAAAAATATTATTGTTTATTTAATGTAGATTTTTTTCTTCGAAATATATAAGAGCAATAGTATAATAATAATAATGAATATATTTTTTATACTATTTGACCAATAAACTAACAAATAATTTATTGATAATCAAAAAATAATTTTATTTTTCATTTTAACTCCTCAATCCACATCATCGTCTATTCAATTGTAACGTTTCACAATGCATATCAAATTATTGTTTTTGTATAATATTGTTGTTGTAGTAGATTTAAACATATAGAAAAGGAATAGGTCAATTGCTTTGTGCTATCAATAATATATTTGCATTTGTAGGACCTGCAGAGTACATCGCAATTTTTATTAATATTCATATTTAGCATGGCGTTTATCAATTATAATATTTACCCATTAACAAACAGTATAGATACGTAAGCCAGTAGTAGAGTGTGAATTGATTCGTCGTATAAACAGCTTAAAATTAGTCTAAATATTTTGAACATTTTAATATGTATAAAAATAAAAATATACATATTAAAAATTTTCCAATCGTTGTAACGACAATTTACTTGTGAGTGACCTTACATTGCATTTTCAACTCAGAGTGTTAAAATTAAAAACTGTATGCATTTTTAACTACAAAATAATTAAGAACATTAATGATTTATTCATTTCATTTTTTCATTTAACATTTTTTTTTTTTCATGATTTTGACAAATTTTATCAACATTTGAACTTTAAACGTTTAAAATAAAACTTAATGAATTATGTTCTTTCTATATATTTTGTATGCGGCAATGTAAGAACAACTTAAAATAAACCTTGAAATACATTTTCAAAGTTTTTTATAATAAAAAAAAGTTTGTTTAAACATTTATAAAAATTAAACTAAAATAGGCAAACATTTCAAATGTTTATAAATAATTCAAAAAAAGACCCAAAAACTATTTTAAAAATTACATAGTCGGTAGGTTTAGAAAATGGCATATAGTACTATAATAGTTTAAATATTTGGTTACAATTCAAGTTACTATGGTACGGTTGTTAATTATTGAATTTATAACAACAACAAAAAATCGATTTTATAGAAAACTGCAGATGTTGCGTAAATACTCCAGGTAATTTTTTTAGTTTTTTCTGTTTATTTTGACTGGGAATTTAACCTGATAGTACAGATTAGATCCAATTTTCAACTAAAAGAGGTGTGGCAGAATATTTAAAATTGAAGCTTTTTACCAAAACTCACATCGTAAAATCAATACATTCATCAATCCGCTCAGAAGCTAAAATTTTACTAATAAAATCTAAAATTATTTTTACTTTATATTAGTAATAAATAATAATTTGATTTACCGTTCATAGTTATTGAATAAAGCTCCAACAACAGTCAAGAGATCTATAACTGCAGGTCTGGTAGGTAATCTAAAATATATTATATTAGATGATAAGATAAAGTTGACTATATTGACTACCGTCTACCTATGTCTGTAGGTCCTATAATTACGTTTGAAAATCTAAAAATGGATTGTAATCTAATTTTATATTCTAATTTATATACATAGAATAAAATAATTTTTCGTCATATATTATTATTATAATATATTAGTTGATTACCTAGTCATTAGTACCTATATAGGTTTATAATAATTTATAATAATATTTTTATGTAGGTTTATGTAATATATTTACGAAATAATAGTATGTATATTTACTTTCTTAATCAACTACTTAATCATTACTTTTGGTCGTTAGCATATGGTTGTACACATTATCTTCAGCCGCAGTCGTTAGTTTGATTGATTTTTACCTATAAAAATTTTGTTATCAACTTGTTATTCCAAGAAATAATTTTAAAAACAATTTTATAATATTTACATCCAATAAAAATATATTTTTTGTATTAAATGCTATTATAATATATTTTATAAGAAATGTGTAAATTAATCCAATATAAATAATTTAATGTAAACTAATAACTTTCTAGTTGATGCTCAAAAATATAATAATAAAATGTATAAAAGTTTATAACATTATCATGTCAACAAATGTCTACTTTTGTAGCTGGTTATATGAAAATAAATAAAATATGAGACATTAAAAATATTTATCAACATTTATGTATTTTAATTAAACAGTAATTAAGTACTTCGAGTTAATTTCTGACGGCTATAAATAATGAATAAATATTTAACATAGCTTAAGTAATTTGCGCATAATTACATAGAAATATACCTAAATTATTAAATATATATTATATTATTATAATTGTTTGCGCCATATGCGAAATTTACTAGTACTATTATTACATTGCAGCCTTTATCTTGCATGATACCTATATGGCTTATGCTATCGTATTATTATTATTATACCATCAAAAAGATACCTATAATACTCTTCTTATTATATTGCATGACTATTATTATTATTATTATTATGATTATTATTATTTTTGTTCTATTTAAACCTTTATATATTTGTCTTATGATTATTCATATTTATCTTAATCTTCATTTCCGGCCAATATGCGTTCATCGGCATTTGCGGTTTTGTGTTTCTGTCACAAAACACGGCACCGGACGTGAACATTCAGTCACAGAACACGAGACCGACGAATTCTAATCGCCGATGAGACGGGTATAAAAGGCCAGGCAGATCGCCTGTTCAAGCAGTTCACTTCTTTCCGACGTCGTAGTAAGACCCACCCGGGCAGACTTATGCGACTAGGAAAAAGTTCTCCCACCGAACTCGAGCGAACGGTTGAGACGATCAATGGTGCAATAGTCGGACTATTCCGGCATTGTATCGATCGCCTTCTCTGTGCATTCCGTGGGGCAATAGTCGGACTATTCTGGCATTGCACCGTGTTTGTCGCCTTCCTCGAGTTCTGTCTCCCCACCGACAGTGCGTTCGGTCGGCCTTTTTTCGTTCAGTATTAAATAAAAATTGTTTTTTATTGTAACAACCTTTTCTTTCGTGCCATTGCGGTACATTATTTAATAAAAATTGTTTTTATTGTAATAAAATTATCTTTTGCGCCATTACGGCATTAAATAATATCGTCTTCACATATTATTCCTTTCTCACCTTTTCGTATACATATTTTTGGTCCTTCGAACCGGATCGTTTAATACAAATCGTGATCTTTCTTCATACAGTCCACTACACTTTTTTTTATTTTACTGTTTGGTTATACACGTACGTCAGCCAAATATTCATCTTCGAAAGAAATATACTGTCTTGACACTGTAGTTACCTCTGCATACTCGTTCCCCGAGTTTGTTTTTCATCCTTGCTTTTTAACTACAGTCTCTGTCAGTTATTTATATCTTCATTTGAACACGTTACTAACAACCATGGTTATGCCTGAATCAATCCATTACATCGACGCTAAGGCTAGAGTGGTTCGAGCTATTAATCGAACAACGACTTTCGTCAAGGCGTCAGGTGATTTCAATGCCGACAAAACTAGTGTTGGTAAGCGTGCAAAAATACGGCAGATGCTCAGCGAACTGATCGAGATACGCCAAAATGTCGAAGCTGACATCCAAATCATGGAATCAGCTGTAGGCCAAAAAACTGCTCCAAAGGATGTTACCGACAACCATTGCAGTGCGCAGCTGATTGAATCCTTCGACAATATGTTCTACGAGCTTGCAGCCTTTGCAGATGTATATTCACTACCTCTGGGTTCACAATTGGACACTACACAATCAAATGCAACAACCTTCAATCAGACAAGTAACATTAACAACTTATCTATGTTTCAACTACCAAAGCGAAAATTTCCAACATTTTCCGGTAACCTGGTTGACTGGCAAGGTTTTGAGGATTTATTTCAATCAATTCTGTCTCATGCTCCGGACTTACCCGACGTTGAACGATTTGAGTATTTGAAGACCTCCCTAGAAGGTGAAGCTCTTTCTCTCGTCTCACACCTTGCTCTCACTTCAGCCAACTATATTAGTGCCTGGGAAATCCTACGTTCAAGGTATGGGAATAAACGCGACTTGGCAAGGATTCATTTGGATGCGTTGTTGAAACCTCAAGTAGTCAAATGGGACGATGCGGCGTCCATTAAAACGTTAATCAATACAATACTCGAACACACTTCTGCGTTGGACAATCTTGAATTTGTTACCCGTCAATGGAGTCCAATATTAGTCCACATTTTCGAAAATTCCCTCGATTTTGAACTGCGTTCACGTTGGGAGCACACTGTTGGAGACAAACACAATCCACAGATTAGTGATTTCGTCGACTTTCTACGTAGCCACGTACGTTCCGCGGAAGTACTTCCAAATGGTTCTGCCAGTTCGTCGACAAAACAGCACATTAGAACAAATCATTCAAGTAACTCCAAGACACGATATGGCTCAAATCAAAAGGTCTTATCTGCTACGTCTAGCCAGCCTGCGAATATTAGTTGTCCACTGTGCAAAAAACTACATTCCATTAGAAAATGTAAGTTGTTCATTGATCAGGTTCCGAGCGAACGGTTTAAATTGACAAGGTTACACCGTTTATGTATTAATTGTCTTGCACCGGGTCATTCGTCTACTACATGTCCATCAAAGTATAAATGCCAAACTTGTCAGAAGATGCACCACACCTTATTACATTTTGGCTCTGCATTTAATGGATCACTGGAATCCTCACCTGGGTCCACAGATCGCCAAGCAATTACTTCGAGTGTTACCTCGATGGTTGTTCAAGGTCAACCAAGAATGGTACTACTGTCTACTATACTTCTGAATGTTCTTGCCCACGATGGCTCACGGCAACCGCTTCGTGCACTAGTCGATAGTGGTTCTCAAGCAAGCTTCATAACAGAAAAATCTGCCTGTTCATTAATGCTTCGTCGTAGCCATTCGTCAGTCAACATCTCTACCTTTAATAGTAACACTCGTATTCTTGTTCGTGGAAAATCCACAATCGTCATCACCCCGAATGGTCGGAAAACTCCATCAGTTCATGTGGAAGCATTAATAGTTCCAACAATTACTGAATGTACTCCTCAACAGCCGATTATTCCCGGGAAATGGTCCCACATCGGAAATCTACCGTTAGCTGATCCATCGTATCACACTCCAGGAGAGGTTGACATCTTACTGGGTGCCGATGTCTTGCCTTCACTGCTGCTTGATGGAAAGATTTCTGGAAAACATGGTGAACCAACGGCCATTGAAACAGTGTTTGGTTGGATCCTAATGGGACCTGTATATTCCAACGGTCAAACCAAACCAATCACCACCTTAAGCGTATCCACATTAAAACCACTTGATGAAACTTTAAAAAGATTTTGGGAAATCGAAGAATTACCTTCAGACCATCATCTTAGTTCTGATGACATCGAAGCAGAATGTTTCTACAAATCTACCACTGTAGTGCGACTTCCATTCCGGAAACCCCTGCCTCTGCTTGGTGACTCAAAAACGGTAGCGCTTCAGCGACTCAAGTCGCTAGAAATCCGACTAAGTAAAAATGCAGACCTTCGTCAACAATATGTTGATTTTATGCAGGATTACTTATCAGCTGGACACATGGAATTGATCCCACCAGAAACTATTGACACCCCGCACAATTATTATATTCCGCATCACTGTGTATTGAGACCAGAGAGTAAGACTACCAAGCTCCGTGTCGTGTTTAATGCCTCTGCTCAAACAACAGCGGGTACTTCGCTCAATGAGAGCATGTATACCGGTCCTAAACTTCAGCCAGATATCCAAGTCGTATTGTTACGGGCACGGCTATGGAAGTATTTGTTTGTGGCTGATATAAAACAAATGTATCGACAAATACTCGTCCATCCTGATGATCGGAACTATCAACGGATACTATGGCGGTTTTCCCCTACTTCCGATGTTCAAGAATATCGTCTCTGTACAGTGACATATGGCACTTCGGCAGCTCCTTTCCAAGCATTACGTACCATTCGTGAGTTGGCCATAATTGATGGTGCTCGGTCGCCCCGCGCTGCTACAGTTCTGCTAAACGATACATTTGTTGATGACGTTCTCACTGGAGCCAATTCCGTAGACGACGCCCTTGACTGTCAACAGCAACTAATTCAACTCTGTTCACGTGCACAATTCGAACTCCGCAAGTGGGCCAGTAACAGCAGTGAAGTCTTACATGCAGTCGCTGAGGATTCTCGTGCAATGTCTCCTTTAGTGCTTTTTGATGCTGGTGAAGATCCCCACTTGAAGATTCTTGGCCTTAACTGGGATCCATCATCTGATACATTTTTATTTAAAACCCAGGTAACGAGCAAAATTCCAACAAAACGTTCAATACTGTCTGACATTGCGCGGGTGTTCGATCCGTTAGGACTGTTATCACCTATCACGTTGTTAACGAAACATCTGATGCAGCGGCTCTGGACTGAAGGCATTGGCTGGGATGACCCTGTTTCTGTTGAAATTGCAAGGGTATGGTCACGTTATCAGTCTGAACTACATCAGATAACCAACCTCTCGATTCGTCGCCGATTGACTTACGACCATGCCAGTTCCCTACAACTACATGTGTTCTCTGATAGTTCAGAAAAAGGTTATGCGGCGGCTGTCTATTTAAGAGTCGAAACACCAACATCAGTACACTGTCATTTGATTGCGGGAAAATCTAAAGTAGCTCCTTTAAAGCGATGTACGATCCCAAGACTCGAATTATGTGGAGCTGTTTTAGCTGCCAGGTTACTTAATTTTGTCAACAGTACTTTCACTGATCGTCTTAAAATTGATGAACAACACGCGTGGACTGATTCAACAACCGCGCTGGTATGGATCCAGTCATCACCTCATCGTTGGGCCACATTCATCGCAAATCGCACAAGCCAGATCCAAGAGCTGACTTCACCGTCCATTTGGCGCTATGTTCCCACACAACACAATCCCGTTGACTGTGCATCACGTGGATTGTTTCCATCTGAGCTTGTCAATCATTCATTATGGTGGACTGGTCCTTCATATATACTAAAAGCATCTGATAAGTGGCCACCAACACTTGTGAGTCAACCAACAGATATAGACATAGCTACAAAATATGAGCCTAGAAAAACCACAGTACTCCATGTGATAGTCAAATCTTCGATTAGTGACTTATTCGACAGATTCTCGTCTCTTGATAAGATCCTCCGGATCGTATCTTATTTATATCGATGGAAGAAATTACGTCTTTCAGCTCCGAAGTCCACCGTAGTAACCGCTGAAGAGCTAGCACGAGCATTATGTGCGCTTATATATTTCACACAGCACATGATCTACGTCGATGACATTGTGAGGCTTGAAAAAGGACTACATATGCCCAAGACTCTTCGCCGTTTGGACTTGTTTATTGATCCTTCTGGTCTTGTCAGAGTGGGCGGTCGACTCACAAACGCCGACCTTCCATATTCACACAAACATCCAGTGCTCTTACCTTCAAATCATCCGTTGACTAACCTGATTATTGACCACAATCATCTTCGGTTGAAACATCCTGGAGCTCATACTCTCCAGGCGTACCTACAACAAGAGTACTGGATCCAATCTGCACGTCGAGCTATTCGCTCCCGCCTTCGGTTGTGCATCTCCTGTTTCAAAACCAGACCAAAATGTGTTGAACCGAAAATGGCTGCTCTACCAAAATATCGTATACAACAAATAAAACCATTTGCAATATCAGGAGTCGATTACGCCGGTCCTATTGTCCTCAAGCGATCGCGTGGTCGATCCTCCATCTCAACATCAGCCTATATCTGCTTGTTTGTGTGCACTGCAACAAAAGCACTTCACCTTGAATTGAGCTCTGATTTGACCACAGAAACATTTATGTTGGCTTTTACCCGATTTATCGCTCGGCGTGGTCCTGTCCACGAAATACATAGTGACTGTGGCACAAACTTTGTGGGTGCTGCACGACTACTGTCTCCTCTTGAAACGTTCACACGCTCACATTCATTTCAAGACCAGGTACATCAACAGTTGACAAAAAGTGGTGTCAGTTGGCATTTCAATCCCCCTTCTTCGCCACATTTTGGTGGTTTATGGGAAGCTGGTGTCAAGTCCACAAAATCAATGATTCTTCGGTCCATCGGCTCACAGAAATTAACCAGTGAAGAATTGACAACACTGCTTACACAGATTGAAGCAACACTGAACTCGAGGCCATTGAGTGCGTTAAGCAGTGATCCAGCAGATCTTTCTGCCTTAACGCCAAGTCACTTCTTGACCCTCGAGCCATCCACAAATCTGCCTGAACCCAACTTGGAGAAAATTCCACTTTCTAAATTACAACGATGGCGTCTCATCAAGGATCTCCATCACTATTTCTGGACGAGATGGAAAACCGAATATCTATCCAGCTTACAGGCCCGCCATAAGTGGTCAGAAAGTCGTGGACAATTGACAGTCGGTGATCTCGTACTTATAAGGGAAGCTGCTCCTCCACTTCATTGGCGCCTCGGACGAATCCTGCAGCTGCATCCTGGACAAGACGGAATTTCACGTGTCGCCACTGTTCAAACAACATCAGGCATCCTGAGAAGACCAGCTGTCAAGCTTTGCCCGCTACCTTCCAATTGAAGACATCTCTTCAAAGTGGGCGGTGATGTTTGCGCCATATGCGAAATTTACTAGTACTATTATTACATTGCAGCCTTTATCTTGCATGATACCTATATGGCTTATGCTATCTTATTATTACTATTATACCATCAAAAAGATACCTATAATACTCTTCTTATTATATTGCATGACTATTATTATTATTATTATTATGATTATTATTATTTTTGTTCTATTTAAACCTTTATATATTTGTCTTATGATTATTCATATTTATCTTAATCTTCATTTCCGGCCAATATGCGTTCATCGGCATTTGCGGTTTTGTGTTTCTGTCACAGAACACGGCACCGGACGTGAACATTCAGTCACAGAACACGAGACCGACGAATTCTAATCGCCGATGAGACGGGTATAAAAGGCCAGGCAGATCGCCTGTTCAAGCAGTTCACTTCTTTCCGACGTCGTAGTAAGACCCACCCGGGCAGACTTACGCGACTAGGAAAAAGTTCTCCCACCGAACTCGAGCGAACGGTTGAGACGATCAATGGTGCAATAGTCGGACTATTCCGGCATTGTATCGATCGCCTTCTCTGTGCATTCCGTGGGGCAATAGTCGGACTATTCTGGCATTGCACCGTGTTTGTCGCCTTCCTCGAGTTCTGTCTCCCCACCGACAGTGCGTTCGGTCGGCCTTTTTTCGTTCAGTATTAAATAAAAATTGTTTTTTATTGTAACAACCTTTTCTTTCGTGCCATTGCGGTACATTATTTAATAAAAATTGTTTTTATTGTAATAAAATTATCTTTTGCGCCATTACGGCATTAAATAATATCGTCTTCACATATTATTCCTTTCTCACCTTTTCGTATATAATAATGATAAATAAATATAATGCAATTATGAAAATGTAAACGACTATTATTATATTGTGTACATAGTACGCATTATCGACGCTTCATATTATTCTTTTAAATTCTATTACTGCCGTTCTATGAAAAAGTGCCAGCCGTAAATCGAAAAAAAAAATGAGATTTTACTGTATTACGTTAAATATTATAATTTTACACATTTTTCTTAAGTAAAAATGCCGTAACTATATGATTATTTATCCAGAAATGTGGGTTTATAAGAAAACAATATTGCCGCAATTTTAATTAAATATATAATCGGTGATTAGCAAAAACGCCGTAATCACATTTTGCTAAAGAATAGATTGCCGTATATGTTTTATTTCAAATACGGCGTTTTTACTTAGCACTTCCTCATGATCTATATTCACTGCTGCCTTGTTGTTTAGGAAACTGGTCCCATTAAAAGCCATCTCTTAAAATTTAATTTTAAATTACTGATAATGTTTGGACATTTTCTGTCGTACACCACACACATTTTATATTTCGTTCGGTTATCGATGATATCGACATTTTATCTACATTCTAACCGTTGCAATGAATTTAGGTAAGTACCAAATTTAATTGTTTATGACCCAAACATAAATGTTTTCCCGGTTCACCTGACTCAACATTTACAATTGCAGCAGACTTATTGGATGGAATTTAAGAACTTATTCAAGGTCAAAATCGTAAAATTATTACTTAAAATCTTTAATTTAAAATATTAGGTTATTATAATTTCATTCGAAAAATAATATATTGAGTATTTGAGTGTATCTAATTTTCAGATGATAATGAATCTATAATAAATAATATATCCGAGTTACCTATTTATTTTAATGATGGTAATGGTATTGTGGTTAACGAAGAAATAGAGTTTTTTACTAAATCCGGAGATCTTATAGGAAAAGAAGAAAATATTTAAGCCTGCGCAGAATTGAGAAAAAAAAATTAACTTAGAAAAAGATCAGCATGCAGGTGTGTTACCAGGCTGTGGTAAAGACAATTGTGTGACCTAATTTATTAAATATAAAATTAAATATAGGTTTATTATGAATAAATCTATTCGCTTTAGTTTATAAAAATTATAACTGAGGCTATTTTAAAGTACTCTCTTATTATACTCATAATCAGCTTCCTTTCTCTAACCTTATATCTCACTCACTTCGCACACCATTTTGTATGGTCATAATCATCCCTTTCGCCCGATGGTCGAAGCCTATATGGCTATACAGGGGCGTAGGTAGGAAATATTTTCGGAGGGGGTTTTGGCATAAATCTATATTAATATTATAACAAATTCACAAAAAGCTCAAAATTGTTTTATTTAATTTCGATGGGTGTTTGAACACTCAAAACTCCCCCCTTACCTACGCCCATGTGGCTATACACCCGAACAACCTGTATTTTTTTTAATTCATATTATGATGTATTCTTCTAAAACTGTTTATCTTAAATGTCTAAATGTATTTTATTTATTTACTACATTGTTTATTGCAGTTTGGCGTATAAATTCCCGACATTTATTTCTACTTAAATTTCTAAAAAATAATGGGTTACAATACTTACAATCAGAAATTATCGAATAACTCGTGAATCACAAAGTCTAATTTACATAAATGACCGCGTAAAATAAAATGAAAAAAGTTTATAAAATTGGTAATATTTCAATATTATATAATATATAGGCACCTACTCTTACTTGTATAATAATAATGTATGATAATAATACATAATAGTGTGTCCGTGTAGTGTAAAATTATACGTTTTTTCGTGCACACATTACATTATGATGATGGTTTGATTATCTAGCAGTATATAATAGTCCAGCAACTATAAAAGTAGCTCCCCGTGTGTGAGTAAGTGGGAAGGGAAACAACGAGTGTATATATTATACACTATACATTTGTATTTGTGTGTGTGCGTTATAGGTGTACAAACAGCCGGCGGGCTCCATATCTGAGACGTGAAAGAGGTATATATATATAGTAGACACTGGATGACAGCTCTTTGTCAAATCCGTCGTAATTATCGGTAGTTTAAATGTTCTTATTTTTATCGTTTAGATTTAATGCGTATGTGTGTGGGGTCACCCTGTAATTTTCACCTGGGCAAGCAATGTAGGTACGGGTGTAAATGGGAAAAAAAAATGTTTAGTTGTCGCCGAAGGATTTTTCCTCGTTGGAAAGAAGAAAAAAAATGAAACGTGTACACACCCGTTTCTTGCGTGGGACGGTTTACAAGAATTACGACTTACCGAGCTGTTTTTGTTTCAATAATATTATAATCGACGGCGATCTGGATGTGACCCATGTCCCAAGGACAAAATCTATGTAACTTTATCGGAATTCAACATTTAAGAATAAAATATTTGCTCGTTTATTTCAAATGCGACTCGTTTTGATTGCCAGGGGCAGTCGAAGAAAGCAGAGTAGTGGTTGCATTTATTATGAATTTATTTATATTATCGTCTTTTCAGATTATAGGTACTTATTTATACACGTCAAATGGGTTACCATATGGTGAATAAACAAATTTAACTGCTTTTTGTATTGGATTATACACGAATTACGCATACATATCTTGTATGACAATTATTGTGAAAATAAAGTGTTTTGTTTTTGTCAGAACAGTGGTAACATTATAGGGTTAATAATGTGTAAATATTTTGGAATTTGCACGCACAAGTACATACTTAATTATTTCAAATTTTATAAGCGTACCTGGGGTGAAAAAAAGTGAGGATTAAATGGAATGTCTTCTGTTCCTAATTTTCAACCCAAATAAACACTGGTTTTAATAATTTTAAAAAGAAATCTCGATATAAATTATTTTATTTTTATTATTCGTATTACCAATTTCTAAATTATTTAACTTATGTACATACTTTTATATACTTATATACTTATATTACTTCATTAATTTATTTTATTGTTATATAATATTAATATTTTCATCATACATTTTTTTTTAGTGATTGTTATTAATTATATGTTTGTGTATAGTAATATAATATATTTAATATACAATATTATAACTTATTAAATTGATTATTCAAAGTAATAAATTAATCTCATATTTGTATTATTTTGTTTTGTTTAACAATCATTTATAAATTTGGATGTGTGCTCAAGTAAATATTAATATAGGTTATATAACCTAACCTAATATATATTAATGAACAGTAATAATACATTGATGGGTAGTATATCTATTTTGAAGATCTACATTGCTTTATATCGACTGAGATTTAAAATATGAAACTATAATCGTTGAAACGTTTTTTTAAAAAAAAAAAAAATTTAAAAATTTAATATTTTAATATAAGCAAGTTATAGTAGTTTGGACTTTTGGAGATCAGAAAAGGGTGTAGAACGCTTCACGCATAGTCATTCCAAGCATCCATAAAACGGGGGATAAAGAAAATAAGTGTAATATTTAATATGAAATCTATATTTATGGGATCATATTTATTGTGTTTAGCTGGTATATTCTCAATTTATCTGTTATACGTGACACGTATAAAATATTGTCTTTCACGTCGAAATAAATTAACTATTAAGATTAACAAGTATTCTTTTTAGAAGTTAAATAAGTTTAAAACTATGAATACTATAATCATAAAAGTAGTTTAAACCACAAAATTAACTAATCTCAAAATTTTAGCAGAGAAAAAATGCCTATAGCTTTAGAATAAGTAGAATAGAATAAAAAAAAATGACGTAGTATTTGCAATACATAACTGCACAGCAACACATTTAAACTATAATAATTTATTTTAAATATTTAAATATTATGCATATTGTATATTTCTTAAATAAAAAGTAAGTTAAATATCGAACGGAAGTGGCTAAAAATATTATGTATGCTAACTGGTAAAGAAATGTTGAGTTTTTGTTATTAATTAAAAATTACCATATTTTTAGGATTTAAACATTTCATACTTATATAACTTTACTCTATAGGTACCTACCTAAGCAAGCAATGACATTTGGTAAATACTAATTTAATACCTATATATATTAATTATATTATTGCTTATTTATTACCATATTAATTAATATAATATAAATAGTTATTTTTATGACATATTTTAATTCTATAAATACATATTGCGATTTTTAGACTAATAGAATTTGTGAAATTTATTTAGGGGACTGGAAGGGTCAGAGAATGTGGTTGCGCCATTTACTTTTAAAATAATTCCAATTGGCTTCCTGAAATAATGCACCATTATTTATATAATTTTATTAAAATTGTATTTTTATAATAACAGTTGAAATAAACAAACAAATATCATGATATCAATTTAATGGAGTACACAATACACATTACAATATTTTAGTATACTTTTTAACTATTCGAGATAATATCTATAATCGTTAGACGTTTAGTTAGTATCCCCTCGACTTTGGTTATCATACTGAACCACTGTTAAATTATTATATTGAATCTTAGTCTGTGGTTTAAACCGTACTTCGTAAGTTGTAACTGTCTTTTACGCCGCACGGTTAACGGTAATATAACTAATAAATGATAATGGAAGTCAGTAATAAACAGATACATTTTAAATCCAACTGCCGCTCAATGTAATTTTTTTTAGAGCATTTTACAAAAGTATCAAAGTTATAAATATAAAATTTAAATGACTTATAATAGAAGTAAACATTCCGTGTTTCTTTCTGCACATATTGTCTTTTCCAAGCTTTTTATGCATTTCACTATAGTAAAGTAATAAATTATTTATTATATTTTAGTTTTTAAATCACTTTTAACAACTTTTGATGACTCGTAAATTATCCATGGAAAAAATTAAAAAATAGGTTATCTATTTTGATGATAAGAAAATGGATCTGAAAAAGAAGATCATCAAACTCATTGACTTTTTTTCTGTTTGTATACCGCATTATTATGCCATATACATCATTCTAGTTAAAAAATAATAACGTACTTGGAAATTGCCAGCAATCGGTGGTTTTGGTTTTTTTTTTTTCATATACCAGCGTTTAGTTCGCTTATCGTATCGTGGCGGTGGCGTCGACGGATCGATACTCGCCGCCGACGAGGGAACCCTTTTTCGGCGGGACGATCATCCGAAGGGTCGACAATTTGCACGCTCAAACAGACACTGGAAGCGGCGTCGGAGGCGGGGGCCGACATATACACAACACAATAATGACTGAGGCTATGACGTTATAATAGAATACGCGTTATAAAAAAATCTTACCCTCGACGGGGGTGAAAAAACCACGCATATTATATATATTATAAGGGAGCCGACGCCGGCGATTGAATATAAGCCGTACAAGTGAAGGGGTGAAGTGTGGTGTGGTGACCGCCGATTATTTCCTCAGACAATGTATATACATTATACATCCATAATAGCATATAAGTAAAACGCCATTAACCGATCGCGTATATCTAATATACTACTAATAGTTATGATAATTGTAATGCATATGTACCCAGCTGAACCTGCAAATTAATATGTCAATATGGAGTGGAGTAGAATATTATAGTTACGATAACAATACATTTTAAGTTTTTTAGTATCACTTCTAATCACCTGTGAATACTGTGTACAGGTTATAGCAAAGCACTGTAAACAAAATACCACCCTTCTATAATAGATTTTCCTGCAACTCACAACCTTTGCGGCCGCCATCCGTGCCCAAAATTACCATTGTCAGCTTTCGTATTCAGCGATCAACACCTGCACACTCCGATAAAATCAGAGAACTGCCATCATCCAAAAGTGCACACATCGCACCGAAAACCATACGGCCAGTTATAAAGGATAATATGAAAGAAAAAAAACTATTATTACTTACCGGCTGGCGGCTACTGGCTATAAGGTTAAAACCCGTATTTAAAACAACAATATTTTTAAATAACAATTACAAAGACTATACTATACTATACGCTAGCATAGTAGCATACACTGCACCGCCTTCACTATAGATACAGCCCAAGGTTATCAGTTATCTTAGATAACCATAACCATGGTGATGGACTGATGGCGACTCAAAATGTGTATATAATCCACCACATCTCAGATATTCACTCTGCGAGTCACTGCAGCAAACTCTGCGAAGACGCGTATACACTCCCTACTTTCCATCCTGCAACAATCTCACTCCATGATATCTATCCGTATAATATGTTATTGAATAAGTTTAAATCAATATCGATGTTGATTCAAATGGATCCGTTTGAATCGTTATTATTTATCTTTCAATAATTGTACGTTCATAATACATTTCATAACTAAACATTACTAATTAACAAGTCACTCTTATTATTACTTCCACTATTACCTACTCGAGGATATGAAAGTATTAAACTTTTGACCAAACCCCTATAACGATGGTTTCCTCAATTCACAAATTATACTTCTATAGATATTCTGTATTCTCCATTTACTACAGTTCTATACAGTTCTCTAGCTGCTTTTGAACGGATTTCATTGTATTCGAAATTATTTTTTGCAATTATATTAGACGAATAAAATAATACGCACATAAGTGTGACTTTGCATACTGGCCTGAACTCTGAAGCCCGCCCCGAATTCATCATAATTATCGTACCGACCCTCTCGCAATCGTTTTTCGCGTGTACAGCACACGTGCGCCCGACAATATTTGGGGAATGAGCGCGCGCCGTCAATTGATTACGACGTTGTGTCGCGCGTTGTCGACACCAACACGCGACCGTTGTTCAGATTTATGCGAGTCTCCGACGACATTTGGGCCGTATGAAATAAGCTTGTCACACTGTTGCTTGATAGAAAAATAAGAGTAAATTTATTTAAAAATCTGACACACGCACATACGCCTGTAGGGTGAGTTGCCCGGAACAGAATTAATTTAGAATAAAATATAGAAACCGATCAAACAGCACAATATTAAAACAGCGGAACGTTTTGGCTAACCTCAAATTATTATTGTAATAATAACGAAAAAGTATAATACATGCGTATGGTATATTTATATATTGTACAAACAGCTTACAGAAAACAAATCCAAATTTTGGCCTGCAATGCCCGAAAGCCGAAACCTTTTTGAAAAATGTATTTTCAAAGGGGTGTGATCGGCTTTGGGATGGTTATATACTAGATGGTTATATATATGGTTATTATTTCAGTTATGTTTATACTATATAAAGAGTATAATATATTAATATCGTATTCGTATTCCAAGCTATTTTAATGATATTATACTACTTCACTCAACTGAAATAAATATCGAAAAAATCAAAAGAGTAAAATAATTCTCTATATAATGTATGAGTACGTTAATCCTTAAAATAAAGATTTATTTATCTGAATAAGCTTGAAATATAAGTTTTTAATCATTGAATTTACATTGAAGCTATAGGTATTTAATATTGGAATTATTTTATTATGGGAGACATTGGTATACTAGTAACTAGTGTATTTAGTAATCTAACCTATCGATAAGTAAATTAATATTTCTTTCATTTAAATAATTATAAATTTGTTTTAAACATCAATATTTACCTACCTTCTGTATACATCATTTTTAATATTTAACGAATTTAAATTTAATTACATTTTTCAAAGAAATAAATATGGTTTCTTTTATACTTATAAGACAATTCGGACGAACTAATAACTTCATCTAAACTATTTCAACAATTTCTTAGGTTATACATTTGTTGATAGATAGATGCGAGTGCATTTTTTATTTGTGAACGAGTACATTATTTGATACAAAAATAGTTTATATTACTGTATAAATTGGAAAAAATATATTTTGTTAGAATGATATTATTAAATCTTGCAAAATCATTAAAAAAAAAATCTCTTATTGAAAATCATTCAATCACATTTTTTTATATTATCATGTTCCTTTGTGAATTGCTTTCTTCGAGTACTCGTTGGAATATCTGAATGTATTTCATCCACATTTTTATTTATGGATGAACTCCTGCTGTGTAATAAAAATAATAATTTCAAGCTAATGGCATAATGTATTAGCTAGGGAGTTCGTTTTATCAATAAATCATATTTGTATGCATGTATGGTACAATTAAATTGTGTTTATTTAATAAATTCAAATCAATTTCAGTAAGTTATAAATAAAAATCAAATTTGTTACACATTCAACTACACATTACACTATTACAGCATATATGAAAAAAAACTATGAAACTACAATAAGAAATAAAAATGTTTGTTATAACAAGCATTTAAATTTGTATAGGTAGATCAAAGGTACATAATATTTTGGTACTCATTTAAGCAATTAAAACGTTATATTGAAGGAATTAAACAGTCTATAATATATTAGTAATTACTAATTAGTATACATATACATAGTACATAGTAGTACCTACAGTATAAATTATACAGAATATTCTATTTTTAACTTTTTGTTACTAAAATAATATAATTTTAATGTAAAATATATGTAAGTAGGTTATATAGGTTACCTATAGGCTATAATTGACTTTTTATAAAATTTGGGATTAATATTCCTAGTTGGATAGGTTGAAAAGCATCGGGGCTGGTTGAAAAAGAAGGGAGGCGGAAAAAAGTCATAATAATACTTATTTAGCTTCATTAAAAATAAATAAATAGCTGAAGTATAAATGGATGAGTTTAATTTCGAGTTCTATGTAATTTACTAGAGGCCATACTTAACCTACACGAAATGAGGGAACAACAAAACAGGTCTATTCCATACAAATGGGTTTGGAGTGTAAAATAAATAAAAAATAATTGCTGGGGATGGTAACAACATTAATTTAAATTTACAAAACCTGATAACAAGGTATAAAAGCCTGAATACTGTAAACCAAGTTTTGTTGGAAATTGTGATGTTATTATAGTATTCAATCACAAAAAAAAAACAATAATAATTTTGGCTTACTGCCACGGAAATAATAATACCGCGTCGTGTCATACATCCTTTACAATGCATTATCCAAATATATTATATGGTGATGAAATGTGTCGAATAAAATCAAATTTCAAAACTACTTGTGAATGGAGACCATAAATTATGTATAGTTTATATGCATGTGGTATGTAGCGATAATTTGTCATCGACTAATCAATTATACCATTTATGAAAAGAGATTTGTAAAACAGTTTCCCGTTAATTAATTTTTGTATATAAATATAAAATTATTAATAAGGGAATTTACAATACTCCAGTTTGCTATCTCATCTGCATTGCATTCAGATATATTTTTCTATAAATAGTTTAAAATAATGTTATGGTCCTACAATAAATGATTTTATCATTTATGTATAATATAAGGTTGGATAAAGGTTGGATAGGTATAAAACTTGTTGAGAGAATATGAGAATATTAATCGCAATGGTCAATATTTATAGACTAATAATAGGTATAGTATTAGATTACTATTACATTCAAATAATATCAAATATCAATAATTGTACCTAATGTGTGAAAATCAGAATCCATAGGTATTAACTTTAATCGGGCCAACAGCATAAGTTAAATCATTAAAATGTATAGATTCAAGTTTATAAAGTGTTAATATAGATGTTGATAGCAGATAGGTACAAGATATATAGGTAAGTTTCTTGTACAAGTTTATAATTGCGGAAACAAAAATCAATTAAGCATTAAGTATATATTATATAATATACAAGCTTCACCAAGTATGCTCATTGCTCACCCCTATTTTCTTCTATAACAATGAATTTATTTCAAATCATTTAACATTTAAGGAGTGTCCTGTAGCGATACCAATTTATTATTTTCAAATGAGGATCACCCTTCTTTTTTATAAAATGTTATTCAGACCACTGTTTTGGAAATTGTTTTGTATTTAAATCGAAATTCAAATGAGTAGTTTTAAAATTATTTAACTTTGTGTACTAAGAATAATAGGTCCAAAAGATAATGGGTTTAAAACATATGGGGCTACGGTAATTTGTTGATTTTAGACTTTAATAGTAAATACTAATTTATCAGCATATTATTTTTTTTTTTGTCATTTTATTTAATTTGTACAATCGGTATAAGATATATTTACAATAAGCACAATAGATGGAGGGATACAAAATAGGTCATGGTGGGCTTGATTGAAGAAGCTATTCAATAATAGCACTTCATAGCGGGATATTTGATCAGCATGTTATAATTTGTAAACATTTCCCTATAGTATAATAAATACTAAAAACAATATTACATATATTTTATATTTTTGTATACAATCGTTTTTAACTCTGGTATAAAGAATCTTAATAATTGAAAATAGTTGATACTTATACTTAAAAGTGATGAAAATTTTAATTTTAATAAATTAATTATTAAAAGAAAAAATGGGGACGAGCATTTTG